>JAHBCN010020236.1:0-15429 GCA_019359885.1 Listronotus oregonensis
TTTTTCTGCAGAACTTGGCCGCTTTTTATCCAGAGTGCCGTGTCTAAAACTTGACAACTGTCATGCAAACATATTGTCATTATTAATAATGGAGCGTTACATGGCCGAGCAACACAATGCCATTGTAAAAATTTAGTACAAAAACAAATAAAGTTTAAAAAAAAACAGTTTAAAAGCTTGCGCAATGTGCGGTTGATATAATGCACCAAATTACACTAAGGTGCAAAAATTACTAAGAAAATATAAACAATTTGGTAAAGTGTCTAATGTAAAAGCACCGAGACAATAAATTATTTAACAAACACGAAATCTATATGTTATAAATTACCAAAAATAATTTAAATAAATGCTTCTATTTTAAGTTTAAAAATATTACCACTTATTACAATATAACACCAATCTGGACACACTAACATTAATTTCTATTTCTTACGGGCAGTGTAGACATTACATTTCCATTTAAAGTATTTTGAAAGTAGCCAACTGGTTGCATACTCATACCCAAATGACTGTCGGTCTCCTTGTCATCCAAAAGAGAAACAACTGTAAAATTCCCCTCTGCATCCCCATTTTGGTCTATAAAAACCTAAAAAAAAAAATTAATAATACCTTTCTTAACTAAATTTTTAAACTTTTCTAATGATGAGCAACAATATTAAGGAACCCTTAGCGTTAAGTATTACATTAATTACCAAGGCCAAACATTGTTGGTGGTCATTTTGGATTAATTGTTTCCTTAAAATTTTGGGCAATCTATCATCCTTGTATATTAAAGAAATAGAAAAAAATTTTTAGAACTTTTACGAAGATTTTATAAAATAATAAAAGGTAAATACTTTGTTTAAATTTAAATATAAAATATGGTATTGATTTTCAAGGCCTTTTTCAAAAGTAAATGTCTCAAATTATAAAAAAATTAGTTTTTGAGAAGCTTTAAAATTTTTAAAATTTAAAAAAAAACAATTTTTTGTTGTTCCAAAAAAAAAATAAAAATTTTTAAAAAAGTTTTAAGAAAAGAGCTTTTAAAATTTAAAAATAAATGTCCAAAAAAATTTTCATTTTGGCGTTTACATTGGTTTTTTTTTTTTGGGTATTTTTCTGATACTACGGGAAAAAAAACACAGATAAATGGCCGCGTTATGCATAACATACCAAGCCCTTTTAAATTTTGAGTTTTTATCCCCATTAGTCCCAAAGGTGTAATCAACCCAAAAAAAAATTAAGGACTCAAGAAACCTTTAGTTTAAAAGAGAACCAAAAGCTAAACGACAAATTCTCCATTTACTAATTTCGCATTACAAAAGATTTTTTTCCTAAAGGGGGGGGTTTTAAAAACATTCCAACCCCTTTTAAGTGTTTTTTGCCCTTGGTTATTTATGCTTATCGTTTTATCGATTTATCATTTTTCTCAATATCAATTTTTTAGAAGTTGAAGAGATTAGTTATAATTTTTTGTTTTTTTTTTTAAAAACATGAAAGAAAAAAAAAATATTAAATTCCCCAAGAAAAACTAAAGGTGAGTTTTTATCATATATTTATATTTCCTATGTTTGGATTTGTATGGTTACCTATGACATTAAAAAATCTAGGAACTTTTAAAAAAATGCCCCTTTTTGTAGAATTCCATGTTTTTTGATATGTACAGAAAAAAATAGGGCATTGTTACAGTAACTGCCCAATTTTTCTTTGGGTGTCCAAAAAAAATTTGGCCCAAATGCCTCAACTTCTTATTTTATTTCTTAAATTGCTAGTTTAAATCAAATTCTCTAATTTTAAAAAAATTATAAATTTTTAAAAAATCTTTCAAATAATATGTTTGAATAAATTTGAAATTCCAATTTTAACATTTTTTTTAAGATTTTTCTAAATATGATGTTTTGGATATACTTTAATTTTTTTTATTGCCAAAAGACAAAAGCAACTCTAAAGGTTGGGAAAAAAAAAACATAAAATAACTATTTTGTGTTAAGTTAATGTAATTTTGATACACACAATAAAGCTGAGGCTTTGACCAATGGTTCACTTAGAAAACACTAAAATATTAAGTTTTTTTTAAAAAAAATAAAATATAATTAAAGGATATTGTAAAACTTTTTTGGGTTTGGGGTTCCAAGGGCTACTCCGGTAACGAAAGGCCCTCCGTTATAATGTTTAAATTTGAAAAGGGTTTTTTTAACTTTTATTTGTTATTTTTTCTAACTAAACCATTTTTGTCATCAAATAATATCGTGAGTCCACAAACCCAAAGGGTATTTCGAAATAATTTTTACCAAAATCAAAACGTCACATTGGGGGGAAAAAAAAAAACAATTTAAATTTTTCCCTTTTTTTGTATACTAAACTAAAATCTTTGAGGAAAACTCTCATAGTTTTAAAATGCTTAAAAATTTTGTTTTTTTTATCAGAATGAAAAGATCAAGCCCCCAGATTTACCTAAATGATAAGTTTGACCCCAAACCATGAGTAATGCGATGTAACGCAGAATACTGTCCTCATTTATTGTGGTTCCTATTGAGCGAATTCTAAAATTACACACATAAATTTTTTGAAGATGATAATGCGAAAAAAAAAAAACTGCCCAAATTAGTGTGAAAAAAAAAAAATAACATATGAAATCATGAACGTTGATACAAAAAAGGACTGAAGGAAAAAAGGAAAAACCCATAAAAAAGGTCCTGGCCTCAAGAGCACCAGATAATAATCTAGGGCGTCCCAAAAAGGGAAGAAAAAGGAAATACCCTTCACAAAATAGGGAAATGAGGAAAAAAAGCTATTCATAATGAAAATTTTATTACCCAAAAAGGAGAAACCAGATTACCAAAAGAATTCAGACAGTTCTTATGCAAATGTGCTTGTTTAGAAAGAGTTAGTCTACAAAAAGCAAAGGAAGAATATGACAAATTTTATGCTGTAGATTCTTATGATGCCCAACGAGCACTTTTTTGCCCAATGGTTCGAGAATGCTCTGTTAAGGGAAAGGGGAAAAGAACTGAAAAAGATGTTTTACAAGGGAATACTCTGTCAATAGTATTAAAGTTTGTAAACCTTTTTTTCTTCAGACGTTTAGAGTTTCTAGTGGAAAAGTGGATTTGGCGCTCAAAACTAAAAAAAGACCTGAGGGAGTGAAAAATTTAAGAGGAATCGGGGGGGAAACAAAATTTCTGAAGGACGATTTGAAGAAGTCAAAAAGCACATTGAAAAATTTTCCAGGTATAAATCTCATTATTCCAGGGAACAAACAGATTGCATGTACTTGAGATCGGATACTACGCTACCAGTTATGTATGATTTATATAAACAAGAATCGAAGTTTCCTGTATCTTTCTCTAAGTATAAAGAAATATTTTTAACTTGTTTTAGTTTAAAGAGAAAGGCTTTAAAAAAAGATACTTGCAATAATAATAATTAGAAGTTTTAAAAAATACTGGAAATAACGAAGAACAAAATAAATACAAACTAGAAAAAGAACGTCATTTATCTAAAGCGGAAGCAGCACGAAACTTGTTAAATGAGAATAGAAAACAGGCCATAGAATGTGCAGATCTGGAAGTACTTTGCTTTGACATGGAGAAAACACTTCCACTTCCCCGCATACCCACCAATGTTGTCTTTTATAAACGTCAACTTTGGCTGTATAACTTGGGCATTCATACTGCAAAAAAAACAAGGGTCATTGCTACCTATGGTTAGAGGGTGAAGCTGGTCGGGGAGCTCAAGAAGTTTCTTCATGTTTATACAAACATATCATGGAGAATGAGGATATGCAGTCATGTAGATACCTTATTCTTTGGTCTGATAGCTGCGGTGGCCAAAACAGAAATATAAACGTGGTTTTAATGTTAAAAGCTGTTCTGGAAGCACATCCATTTTTGCAAAAAATCACCATGCGGTTTTTGGTATCGGGACACAGTTTTCTCCCCAACGTTACCGATTTTGGTGATATTGAATGTGCTCTAAAGTTACAACCAAGACTATACTCTCCAGACGATTATGCCAACATTATGAAAGCATGTAGAAAGAAAAGCCCTCTAATTGTTCATAAAATGGATAAAGAAGAGTTTTTTGGAACTGCTGAATTAGAAAACTCTATAGAGAACAGAAAAACAGATATTGAAAATAAGAAAGTTAATTGGTTGAACATTCAAGAAATAGAAATTTAAAAAAAAACACCCATACAAGATTTTTGTAAAGAATGACTTTGAAGGTAATGCACAAGAAATCGATTTAATGAAAAAGTGGGGAAGGCGCTCCGTCTTAGAAGTACCAAAATTTAATAAAAACCTTCAGAAACTCTGGCCCAACGGTAAGCCTGTTCCTGAAAAGAATCTCGAAGATATAAAGTTTTTATTACCATTTATACCGAATGACGCTAAGAAATTTTATAAGAATTTGATAGGAAATGCGGACGTAGAAGATGATTTGGATGGATTTAATGGTCCACTAGATTTTGAAATACCCGAAGAAGAAGTTTGATGATGTTTGACTCTGTAAAAAAGTAGTATTTGTAGTTTTGTTTTCAATTTATGTTTTCTTCAACTTTTCAATAAACGTTGAATATATTATGTTTAATAAAAAATAATTGAATAATAAATTTTAATCGTTTAATTATTGTTGCCAAAAAAAAGCTTTATCGAAATGACCGAACTTAGCATAACTTGACTAAGCGTCAAAAATAGAGAGTAGCTAAAGTAACAAAAACTAAATTATGAATCTCTAATTTAGCATAACTTGACTAAGCGCTAAAAAATGTCGTGTAGTTAAAGCATGCGAAACTAAACATGCATTCCGAATTTAGCAAAACTTGACTAAGCGCCAAAACTGGCGTTTAGTTAAATTATGCAAAACTCAAACATGATAAACCGTATAAAAGCAATAAGCGACCAAGCGGCGTTTTTGTTCACAAAAACTACATTTTTTTATTTTATCATCATAAAACTCCGAATCTAATTCTATTTCAGTACTGTTGATCTTCATGTAAAAAATGAACCGAATCCAATGAATAGTTATTTTTTAGTAAAACGTAAAACTAAAAGTCATTTTTCTCAATTTGTGAAAATGGCACTTAGTCATGTTATGCATAACGCGGTCCAAATATAATATCATTAAAAAAAGTCGACTGACTTATTTGGCCCTGTTTTATCCTTGTAGGATGTCCATTTACAAGAGGCACTTAACAGCGATATGGTTTCAAACATTTCAATTAGAATTAGTGCATTATTCAATTTACTCTTAATTCTCTTTTATTAAGTAAATATCATTAACTTTAAAGTTTCATATGTTATTTTTTACCATACATTTTAGACTAGCTTACATCGTATCCTTTAATGGAGTGATAGGACCGGTTTAATATTCTATCTAGAACAGCAGTTCCATTTCTTGGGTCCTCATTATTGTCAAATATTTCTGTAAGAGCTCGTGTATAGATCATTACTGCATCGTACAAATAGGCGGCTTCTATTGGAACCTATAAGTTAACAAAATTATAATTAATGTTAACACAAAACGTTTAAAAAAAGGTTAAATTTCTCAGATTAATTTTTTAAAGGAAAAATTTTGGGTCTAAAAATTTAACCCCTCAATTTTTAAAGGAAAAAAAGTTACACATGCATCCATTTAAAATTTATGCAATTTTTTTTGGCTTTTTTTTAATTTATAATTTTTTTTTTTAATTATTTTGTTTCCCAAAAACTTTATGAAATTTGGTTAGGAAAGTTTTGTTTTTAAGCTTTTTTGACTTTTTGTTTTAGATTGTAAAATGTTTTTAATTGTAGGCCTAATGTTACTAGCAACGGCAATATGTCTAATTATTTTTTTTAAATAAAGCTTTTAAAAAATGTAAGTCTAAGACTTTGATTTCTCATTTTTATTTAAACTTTACACAAAGTTTTTTTAGAACAATGATATAATCCAACCTTATTAAAATTATAAATGAAACTTTGTTTAAACTTGTTATTATATTTGCTAAACTAGAAAGGCCTATTTTCAAAAATTTTAAAATTGCCAGTATATTTTGACCTGCTTTAAAATTAAAAAACATTTATTTTGGTAAAAATCCTTAATTGGAATAAAGGCTATTTAAAAGTTTAAGTAGATGTTATTAGGATTTTGGGTCAATAACTGGATAAGCAGCCTATCAAAAATAACGTAAAAATTCAATAAAAATAATTTTAAATTTTTTAAAATAAACTTTTTTTTAAAGAAACAAAAGCTTTTTTAGATTTTTCTATACGTTAAAGAATTTTATTTGGAATTCTCGCTGAATGAGGCCACTTTGATCCAACGGTTCCCGCATGGTGCATGTACAGTTAATTGACTTTTATAAAGTGGTACTTCTACATAAAATTATCAAACAACCTAAATTACTAAAAAAATTATCTTAATTATTAAGATTAAAAAAATAATAAAATTTTATAAAAATTAAGCAATTAACAAAATTAAAATAATTTTTATTTGGCTGTCAAAATATAACATATTTTAATTTAAAATTCGTTTGAATTATTATTATTAATTTTTTTTTACTAAAAAAAGGCTTTTTACAAGCTATTATTTTTAGGTAAATCCGCAAGTTTACAAGGAGCAATGGACTGTTTGTACACCAGTCAGTCTATAGCCTAAAACCTGGATCGAAGTGGTCGCATTTTGCAAAAAGCCCAAATAATATTTGAAATATTTAAAAAAATAATTATATTACAACATAATCTCTTTTTTTTATTTGTTTAAACTTTTAAAATAATTATGTTTTGAGATAATAAATTTACTGATTTAACACATTTGGAGAATTTTATTACATGGATACTACTTTGGGACTACAAATAAGATTTTTTGGGGTAAAATTTGTTTAATAAACACAGACAATTTTGTGTCTTTTTTGAGATATTTAAGAGTGTAAATTAAACTTTAGGATTCCTAAAACCTGCTCAAAAATTCACATTAATAAATTTTGGCTAGTATGGCGGACTATTTCACTAGAGTGTTTTACACTAGCAAAATGTCGTAGCAACGACTACTGGCAAAACTCTTACTTGCAGTTACCAGGACAAAACCAATATGATGGTTTCTCACCGACAAAATTTTGTTAGGTTAAAGAATAAACTATTGTCAGTCTGACAAGTCTAAAAATAATCACTGTATTTCTAGCAAAAATGTAGCCCGTTTTCTCGTGAAATAGTCTTAGCGAATATCAGTCGAGAAAAAAATTTCTAGGCAAAATATTTCTCGTTTTATTCAAATTTGTTTCGTTTATGGCAATTTTGTTTATGACATTTTTTACAAAACCACTTGCCTGACGGCTCGTGGTTTTGTTGTTAATGTCATTTACGAAACTGCCAAACACAAACTTTCATAGAATCGAAATATTTTTCCGACCAATTCTTTTTCTTATACAAGTAAACTTGTAAACTTTTTTATTTAAAAGTTTAGGAAATGTTATTTTTGTATTAACTTTTTTCATTAAAATTACTTTCAATACGTTTGCAGAGAACTAAATAAATATTTTTTTTGTGACAGAACCGCTTATTCAAGAAAAAAGTTTTAAAAGAAACAAATATTCAAAAAACGTTTTGTTACCGAAGAAAATAATTAAAATAAATATTTACTTAAGACGCCACGTGTATAAACTTTTATTTTTTTAAGCTGACCACTTTAATACTAAAAAGGCCATTTCAGAGTTTCTGCATATACAGATACACAGGTCTATTTAATGTATTACAAAGCAATATTTAAGATAGAGCTAATTAAAAAAAAATGATATTGCAACGGGATGTTAAGGGACACTATTTAACATAAGAAGTAACTTTGTAAGCCTTTCCACTGTTAAGAAGAAAGGAGGAGGGTAATTTTTAAATTTTAAATCAAAAGGTACAGTTTTCATTTTAGATTCGTAATCCCAAAAAAATCAATATAATCAAAACATATTTTAATGTCAATTTTAAATATTATTATTAAATAATTCGAAAAATTATTATTATTTCTAATGAGTGAATAAAATAATAACTAGTATACAAATTAGGTCTTTATTAAACAAATATTTTTATGGCTAAGCGAGCTTGCGAGCGAGGCTATAAAATGATGAATCAATAAAACTTACGCGTGATAGTATGTACGATTGCGATTGGATTATATGTAGTTAAAATTTAAAAAAAAATATATATAAAAAATAAAAAATTGAGTGTACCTGTATAGGGTTTTACCTCGAGAGGTGATTAAGCAGTTACCACAGCAGTTACTATGAAATGTAGATGTGTATGTTTAAAACATGTCAAATTAGTTTACATCGAAAATTTTTGAAAATAAAGGTAGGATTATGCAGAAAAATTAAATTAAGTTAAAGTAACCCAGGAAGAGATAAACATTATGTGATCAAATGGTTTTAATTATACACACAAATTAAAAATTAAGTTAAGAAGATAACCAACTTTATCTTTTTTAAACTTTTTTAATTTTTTAACCTTAACAAAAAATTTAAAAAAAAAAAAACTTTTCCCTTTTAAAAAAATAATTAAACTTCCACAAATAAAATCATAAAATGGCAAACAGAAACTCGTTTTTCCCATGCATTATAAAAAAAATATAACAAAATTATATTTTTTTTAACAAGTATGATAAAAAGCCTGTCTCCGCCAGGCGAAAACAATTTTAAAGTAGCCTCTGTCCCCTAAGACCCCTTCAGGCTAACGAAAAAAAAAACATTTTTTTCCCCTTTTTTTTTGGGGGGGGAAAAATTAAAAAAACGGCCCGTTAGGTTTAGCATCAAAAGCTACCACTGTGCCAAATTTCATGTTTTTAACTAACCAAAAATTTAGAATCACGTGGCAAAAATATATATTTTAAATTATATATATATATATATATATATATATAATATATATATATATATATATATATATATAAATATATAAAATTATATATATATTTTAAAAAATAAAAATTATATATAAAATATAAATAAAATTATATATATATATATATATATATATATATATATAAAAAAAAAAAAAAAAAAAAAAAAAAAAAAAAAAACAAAAAAAAAAAAAAAAAAAAAAAAAAAAAAAAAAAAAACAAAATAAAATACCCAATTGCAAATTATATATATGGTTTGTTTAAAAAGTTAAAAAATTTAGGGAGCTCCCAAAGAGGACCAATAAAATAAAAAAAAAAACCCATTAACAGTTTTCTTTTGCTGCTTTTTTTTTTAGTTTTTTTAAATTGATTTGCATGTTTTCACACAAATGTCCTAATTTATATTTTAAATTTTTTTTAACAATTTAAATTTTTTTTGCATAATTCTACGTTAATTAATTTTAAACAAAATTGATAAAAAAAAGACATTGGTGTAAAATAAATCAAATCAATTTAAAATAAAAAAAATTTTTCTTTTAAATATAAAAAGAAAGCGATCTAATTAATTAACGGGTTTTTAAATAAAAAATCCAGTTCTATTTCAGTCTCAGACATTATTAAAAAACTGTTAAAAAGTTTATCCTGTTTATCAAAATAAATAAGGTTATGTTGTAACTTTTAATCCGTTTATTTCATTCTATTTGTTAAAATTAAAAATCGACGCAGAAATCGGCGCACAAGGTAAAAAATAATAAGGTAAAAAAGATAAAAGTTGGTTATCTTCTTAGCTTACCTTAACTTAATTTTTAATTTGGTATACACCCAAATTAAATTGAAACCATTTATTCACTTAATGTTTATCTCTCCCTGCGTTACTTGAACTTATTTTAACTTAACTTTTTTTTTGCATAATTCTTACTTAACTCAAAATCATTTTAAAAAAGAATCCAGAACGAAAATAGTATCGAAAACCCTAATGGAGACCTTAAAAGTCTCCATTAGGGCTTTAGAAATAAAGACGCTGTAGCAGCAGTTAAGGACTCCTTACTACCTGCAAAGTCAAGAACGTTGTACGAAGAGAAATACAAAGTATACAGACAGTAGTGTAATAAAAAAAACGCAGAAGACCGCTGAAGACGGAATTTTAGTTTACCTTAGTAACAACCTTTTGGTGCCCATTTACGTACAGGCGGACTGCAGTCTATGAACTGCCAGATCTGATTTGCAGAGCAGGACTGCGATGGGTCACACACGTTCAGTTAAACTGAAACGATGCGGCCTGCAGGCCACGGCCTGACAGTCCTGGAACTACCGCCTCATTATTTGTCACACACACAGTCCGTCGGATAATTTTCTCAGTCCGGAAAATAGATTTTATTTCGCAAAAGAACAATAAACATGAATATTTTACGAAAAAAGAAACTAGCTTTGTTTCTTTTAATTTTGTTATTAACTAATAAACGCGGAAAAAATCGCAAACGTTTTTGGAGGAAAGAATGGTTACAGAATCGAGAATAATTATCACATATGAAACTTGTAAAACGGTTAAAGGATACCAGCAGTGCGGATTTCAAAAATTACCTTAGAATGGACGAGGCTTGTTTTAAGAAGTTTTAAGAAATTATTAATAAATAAATATCTTAATCTTTTTTTTTTACTGTATCAATTGAAGCATTTTTGTCTACGGTTTTGCAGTAATTTATTAGTTTTTCATAAGCTTTTGCCTTTTCTTTTCGATTTGAGTAATTTTTTGACTTTATACTCCATAAACTTGGAATTTCGATAAAACAATAAAAACCCGTAATAAATGATGGCTGATTTAACGCCAATCATACATTTTTTCCCAAAACCATCAAAATTTTGAAAGCAATAAAAGTCTCTCTCGTCGATCAGAATTGACGATTATTCACATACACACGCAGTTTCTTCGCAGTTTAGGTGAACTACAGGCACAGACCTGCAGGCCACTTGTGCGTGTATAGTAAAATGTGGACTAAAGGCTAGATCGCTTACAGTTCGAGACTGCAGTCCGACTGTACGTAAATACCATTTTTGTTTTGTATAATTAGGTGTCAATTTGTTGTTGAATATTAAAATTATTATTAATAAAATTTTAAAAAATGTTGTTTGACCATTTGTTATTGACAATGACAGTTCTATTATGTTACCAGTAAAATAAAGTAACTTTATGTTACTAGTAAAATAAAGTGCTACTTTATGGACCCAAAATTTTTCTATAAATGGTAAAACATCTCGAGCGACCTATTAACTTAACGAATACCTGTGTAGCTCTTGAGTACTTTTTGGACATTAGGAAGCTCCGAATTTTGCCCAGAACCAGCCCAGGGACGGCCCAGAGGGGAAAAGGCGCCATGGGCGTTCTAACTGGCAAAATTCGATTTCCCTGCCAAAAATTCAAAAATTTTAACGATGCATTTGCTATGAGTTAATGACGTCGACCCGGCACTGACACGAGTGATCCTAGAACGTTGCCCGAACATGGAGGTAAAATTACGCGTGCTGCCCAGGGTCGGCCCAAGGCGGAAAAGTACCCCCAGGGGTCCTAACTCCCAAATTTTTTTTCCCTGCCTAGACGTTAAATTTTGACTATGCATTTGCTGGGAGTTAATGAAGGTCGACCCAGAACTGACATAAGTGACCCTAAGACTTCACCCGAACATCAAAGTAAAGTATGTGTGCTCGCCAATTTCTATTTCCTGCCTAGATGTTTAATTTGGATGCATTTGCGGCTAATAACGGTCGACACAGCACTGACACGATTGATTCTAGAACCTTGCCTTAACATCGAGGTAAAGCAGCGTGTGCTACCCAAGGCTGACCCAAGGGCTACGAATTTTGAGGACGGATATGCGTTCTCGCTTGCGGATAAATCCAAGTAGGACATTTCAACCGGACTAAAAAGTACATGGAAAAACAGTTTTTGAAAATTTAACTGTACTAATAGTAAAGCTTTAACACAGCCCCCCAAAAAAAAGGGTCAAGATCTTTGGGTCAGAGCATGTTATATCCATGTATGTTTCGACGCTGAATCCCCCTGGGCTGGTCCTAGGCGAGATTCAGAGCTTCTTCCTAATGTCCAGAAAGTACTCAAGAGCTACACAGATACCCGTCAAGTTAATAGGTCGCTTAAGAAGTTGTACCAGGACCGCTTTCAAAAATATCATTATTTTGACCTCTAAATGACCTTGATATCTCGTTTTTCTGCCGTAAAAAAACTGACCCTAAATTCGTATTTAGGGCGCCGAAATACCTAGGAATATCATGGTCCGGTCAAATAGTCAGGACATTTTTTTTGTAATTGTTATTGCAATTGACAATAAATTATCTCTAGATTATAAGTAGATTTTTTTTAAGATAACAAATCTAAGAATGGAATCATACCTTTCTGTTTATCATTTAAGACTTACCCCTATATCGCAAAAACTAGAAAGGCTAACAGAGTAACTTATATTATAAAGTAGTGTCCCCCATCTTCCAATCCATTATTTCAAATTTCTTTTTGTTTTTACTTAGCCGTTTCTTAAATATTGTCTTGTAACTCTTTAAATAGACCACCCTCTATACTATAAAACATTTAAGGTAGTAAGCAAATCAAGTAATTTTTAATGTAAATAAGTTGGCCTAATTAAAGTCACAAGGCTGTCAAAAAAAATACACGTATTTTCGTGGCAGCCTTTATAGTACTACTAAATGTGCTCTTAATTTTAGATTAAATTAAGAAATGTAATAAGAAACAGGTTGTGTTTAAAAATATGTTCGATGGCGCCACATTTACTACGTGACTTCCCCATTCTTATGGTAATTTTATGTAAAAAAAGTACGTCACAAGAAATAAAAATTAAGTTATGCACAAAATTTGTCTGCTAACGTTTTTCGGGGTTTTACTTAACAATATTCTTTAGCTTCAGGACCTTACTGTGTAAAGAGTTTTTAAATGATAAAAACCTAATATAATATACAGATTGATTCAGCAATATAACATATAAAATTTTAAAATTGTGTCTTCGATTATACACACATGTAAGCGGCGCACATGCTTTTTTATATTTTTTAGGCTTTGCCCTAATAATAAAATTTTGTTGTAACAAGTATTAAGAAAAATAAAATGTTTTAATAATATTCTTAAATTTTAAATTTCCATTAATTTTATAGTTTTGTATTTAGATCACCACTGTCATTTTTTAATTTTGATATATTTTGGAAAACTGAGCACAGAACATTTCTATAGCATAGCACAGCAAAATTAAATGAAGGAATTTCCATAAGCACGACTTGAGAAATGCTTTCTGAGGGGCTAAAATCCCCTAAAAGTGGAATATCTCAAGGTTACTTTGATTGATGTGAAATTAAAAATTTGGTAATAAATTTACATTAATTTTGCACTTACACTGACCATTATGTAAAGCCTCTGAATAAAATTATTGTGATTTTAAAAAGCAACATTATAAGAATTTTGATCTGGCAAAAACTATTTTTAGGATTCCTAATGCATTACATTGGTTAGGTCGTATTTATAAAAAACTGTTGTTCTATTTGCATGTGTGGGATACGCCCTTAAAATCTTGCATATTAATTTTTTGACAATTTATGGTTCACAATTTCTCTTTTAAGGTATGCTAGTAAAGCCACTAACAAGCTTTTTCTATTGTATATTACCAATTGAAAGTTTTAGTAAAAGTATTTTTTTAGTACTTTTTTTAAAAAAAAATTTTATTATAGGAAATTAAGTTAAGTAAAAAACACTTTTTTTTAAAAGGTTGTAAAATATTCATATTCCTTATATTTATTTTTTATGTCAAATAGAAAAAATCACAGAAAATACATACAATTTATAACCATAAATCCTTTATTACGGTAAAATATAATTATATAAAAATGTTACTTACCGATATGCTGTCAAATATTTTGTGATGATAAGGAACACAAAATGGCGGCTTCGTCGAAAGCGATTTAATTTTTTCAACAATATCTCTAAAACAAAATATTTTTGTATACCAAAAAATATTTATAATTCTAAAACTATAATTTTAAATACCCAAAAAGCCTTCACGTGTGTAAAATAAAAATAAAAGTAGTTCCAGTGTTAGTTTAACCCTTCCAAGAATTCTGAAGTGTTATTGTTTAAAAAAAACAACTGTTTCTCACATAACATTTAATAATTATTAAAGTTATTTCCGGAATCTTTTTATAAAATAATGCAAGACAGGCGAATCAAAGTCAAAGATGTACCTTTCATAAAAATAATATTTTTAATTTACTTAGTCCTTAAATAATTCAAAAATTATTAATTAGACCATAATAAATAAAAAATAATAAATAAATATGAGATAAGGGAAAAAGGGGAAAACTCCCCCTTTTTTTTTTTTTTGAAAAAAAAAAATTTTAAAAATTTTGGGATATTTTTTCAAAAGTGTTTTTGGGTTTTAAACTTTTAACTTCCGGTTTTGGAAAAATAATTTTGATTTTTCAATGGAACACCCTTTATATTTTTTAATTTGGATTCTACGAATCATTTCTGATATAAATCTAAATTATATCCTATATTATCTTCTGCTTGTTTTTTTGAGAAAAAAGGCGATTAAAGATTTTAATATCGCAAATTATGAGTTTTATGGGAAAACAAATGTTTTAAAAATTTTTATGTTTAATTTAAATTTTTCCTAAAGATTATTGTGGAGGTCATAATAAAACCCTTTAGGTACGAAAATTAACTTTTCTTTTTACTTTAAAATTTAATAACCTTGTATATTTTTTAAATTTGATTTAAAGCCATTTGAAATAAAATTCTATTATATCATATATCTATCTTTGTTAGTTTTTAGAAAAGGGCGATTGAAATGTTCGAACGAACGCACATTATGCAGTTATAGGGCAAACAATTTTCTCAAAAACTAACAAATAGGTATATGATATAATATAGATTTTATATTGGGAAAAAGCCTTAGAATCCAAAAATTTTAAAAAAAATACAGGGTGTTGATTAAAATTTTTAATAACATTATTAGAAAATCAATTTTCGCAGCACTTTCGGTAAAGCCGGAAATAGTTTTATTATGACCCCCAGATAGGTCTTTAGAAAAATTAAATTAAACATATAAAATTTTCATAACATTATTTGTTTTCCCATAAAACTGCCATAATGTGCCCGTTTGGACATCTTCAATCGCCCTTTTCAAAAACAAGTAAAGATAGGATAGGATATAATTTGAAACTTCGTAGAATCCAAATCGAAAATATACATATGTTCCATTGAAAAAATCAAAGTTGATGTCGTTTCCGGTTAAACCGGAAGGAAAATTTATTTAATAAGGGATCTTATGATTTAATATGTCTTCCTAAAATTTGAAAGCAATACGTTTTCATTCAAGAAAAAAAAAGGGCTGTGTAGTGATTTCGTTGTCACCCGGTATATCGTTGGAACTAAAGAAACAGTCAAAAGCTTTAAAAAAGAAAACAATAAAGAAAATAAAAATATATATATATATATATATATATATATATATATATATATATATATATATATATATATATATATATATATATATATATATATATATATATATATATATA
>JAHBCN010020237.1:0-15194 GCA_019359885.1 Listronotus oregonensis
AAAAAAAAAATTTAAAAATTTCTGAAAATTTTAAATTTATTTTAGAATGGGTTGTTTTTAAAAAAAAAGGCATACACAAGTTTTGGGGAAGGTTTAAAAACCTATCAATTTTTTACAAAAAAACCGGGGATTGTGTAGCTAATTTTTTTGGGGACGGTTACATAAGCGTAAAAAAAAAAATTGTTTTCCTTCCTTTAAAAAAATTTCTGGTGATAATTTTTTAAAAACTTTCCCCCTTGTGTGTATAAAATTAAAATGCCGCATTAGCTATATGCAATTAAAAAAAAGCCCCAAAAGGGAAAATCAAAAAAGGGGGTTTTAAAGTTCGGGGAAAAGCAAATTTGGGGAAAATTACTTAACCGGGTACAAGGTCCCCCCCTGTATTTAATCTGCGGTGGCTCTAGTAATTTTCGAAATCCCCCCTTGGGCTTTCCTACCAAAGAGGACGCCATTTTAAAAACCAAATTAAAAGGTTTTCCTTTTTTTAATGATTATAAACTTTAATTCTTCAAGCAAAATAAGAAAAAATTCTTTTTTTTAAAACAAAAAAAATTTTGTATTTGAAAATGAATATTAAGCTTAATATCTTGATAAGTATTTTTTTTTTTTTTTTTAATTACAAATAAAATTTTAAATTTTTACTTTAAAAAAAAAAAAAGTAAATATATAAAATAAAATCGCCTCGATGTGATAAAGCGGGCGCTCTGTTGGTAAATTTATATATATATATATATATATATATATATATATATATATATATATATATATATATATATATATATATATATATATATATATATATATATATATATATATATATATATATATATATATATATATATATATATATATTTTTTAAATTCCCCCCAAAATAGGGCCCCTTTTGGGATCATGGGGGGTTGGGGGAAAAAATTTTTCCAAACCCCTTCGAAAAACCCCGTCTATCCCCCCTTTTCCCCGGGGTTATTATTTTTAAAAAAAAATTTAAAAATGATTTTTTTTAAAATTTTTTAAGGGCCCCCACGATTAAAAAAAATTTTTTGTTGATTAATTTTAGATAATAACAGTCCATTAACTGCTTAAAAACACCCCCAAAAACCATTAAACATACCAGGTCCGGAAAATAAATTTGAAAAAAAACTTCAAAATTTTTTAAAAAAAGGTTTTATATTCAACATTTTAAAACCTTCGGGGAGTTTCCCCTGAGTTTTTTTTAAAAAAAATTTTACTTTATCCTTTTTGGGGTAGAACCAGCGAAAAAAGCTTTAAAAATCTTTAAAAAAGGGAATCGGGGGTTGATAAAAAAATTTTTCCGGGTTTAAAAAAGGGGTATTTAAATTTCCTATGGTCTTATGTCAAAATCTACTACCAGAAGTCAATTTTGGGCCCAAAAAGATTTAAAAAGGAATCCTTAAGTACACCTTATTAGAGCCCCGGGGTTATCTTATGAGAGCCCCCCAAGTCCTATCAATAAAAAAAGGTATACCTTTTCCCATAGAAAACTTGGGGGGAACTACCAGTAAGGTCAAAATGTTAAATATGGCAACACTGCAAAAATGTTGAATTTTTTAAAATTTGGAGCCCCGGCCTGGTATCCTTGATGGTTTCTGGGCATGTTGATAGCATTTAAATAAAATTATTATTTAAATTAACAAAAAAAAAAATCCCAAAAACGAAAACCGCCCCCAAAATTTTTTAAAAAAAAATCGATTTTCAATTGTTACCTTTAAAAACAATAGCTCGGTAAAGAAGGGGCATAGAGCAAAAAAAAATATGAAGTTGTTACCTTATTTTGATCCCCAATTCTAAAATGATCCCAAACTTTGGACCATACCTTTTGGGACACCCTATATATATATATATATATATATATATATATATATATATATATATATATATATATATATATATATATATATATATATATATATATATATATATATATATATATATATATATATATATATATATATATATATATATATATATATATATATATATATATATATATTTTAATTTCACGAAGGTTTGTACTTTCGTCATAATTTCCTTTTTCCTTTTTTAAAAAAAATTAAAAAGGTCAAAAAAAAACTGAAACAAATTAATGACGTCAAAAAGGGGGTTTCCCCTTTTTTAAAAAAAAAAATTGGTGCCGTTCAGCAGCTGATTTTTTAAAGCTTAAAATCCCAAAAAAAAGGGGGGTTTAAAAAATTTGTCATTTTTCAAACTTGTCAAAAAAAAATTTTTTGTCAAAAGTAAGGTTAAATTTTTTTTTATTTTCGTATCGTTTCGAACAAAAAATATGATTTTAAACCTTATTATTTTTTTCACAGGGAGAGATGCAGGAAATTTTTAACCCCTTACTACTTACTGCAGTTTTTTAGGTAATAGATTTGTTTTTTTTTGTGGTTTGTTATTGGTTTATTAAAAAATAAATTATGACTATATTTCTTTGAAAACGTTTGTTTCAGCAAGGTATAAGATAGCACGGTAAAGTAATAAAAAAAAAAACCCAAATTTTTAGACCGTCTTTTTTTTTTTCCCGAAAATCGGAAAAGGTTTTTAAAAAAAATTTTAAATCTTTTTTTCGCAGGTATTTCTTTCTGGTTTTTATAAGGCTTAATTAACACTGTTGGGGTTTTAAAAAAATTTAAATTTGCTAAAATGTTGTATTCGGATAAATTGGGGTTCCCCCTTTTGCCGATTAAAAAAAACCCAAATTTTCCCCAAAAAAACGGGGTTTCATTTTCTTTTCATCCATGAGGAAAAAAAAAAAAAACAAAATTGAGACAAGAATAACGTTAAGTCTAGATATTTTTAGGCTGAGATAAAGAGAACGAATCCGCCGATAACTCTGGCCCCCAAAAAGGCCCCAATTCCCCCAAAATGACTTTTGGGGGTTTTGGGGGGTTTGGGGTTTTTGGGTTTTGTGCCCTAAAAGATTTTTTATCACCGTGAAGAACTACCACTATGCAAAGTTTAAAAAAAATTGGCCAAAATTCATTTTCCATAAAAGAATTGTGGGATCCTTTAAAGTGTGTTTATCTCGAGAACGGCTCCCCTAGACACTTAAATAAAGTATACTTTTTTTATGCAGATGGATTTATAGTAACTTTTTTTTAATAAACAGGTCAATATTCTAAGTTAAAAAAAAATTACGACATCTAAAACAAGTGGGAAAAAGGGCCTGTGGCCCCCTCTGAGCAACATAAAAAATGGACAATTTAAATTTCTCGCCTCAGAAGACCCCCAAAAACCCCCCAAATTTTTTTTGCTAGGTCATTTGGTTAAAGAATAATTAAAAAAAAACGAAAGCAAAATTAAAACTTTAACACCCTGTTTTCTTAATAACTAAGCATTTTGGGCCCCTTTTTATAAATTTTTTATTTTTAAAAACGATCCAGGAATGCCTCCTTCAAATTATGACATACCATTAAGTAAAAAACCCCCGTATAAAGAAAAATTTTTTTACAATAAAAAAAATTTAAACTACAAATGAATTTTTTTGTTTTTTAAAAAGAAAAAAAATATAAAAACAAAAAATAAAAAATAAAACTTAGGGGAAATTTTAGTTTTCTTAAGGCTAGAGTCATTATAAGAAACATAATCAATTTATTGTTTTACATTTTTAGTGCTCATAATTTTTATATTTAAATTTTTTTAACATTTATACATTTTAGTTTTTTTCTAGAACATCTTGAAACATACTGTTAAGTTAATACATCCCCGAAATCAATAGCAGTAGGGTATTATCAGGACAACTTCCTTTTGGGTTTTTTTTTTTTTTGTTATTTCTTTCGAAAAAATATTTTAAAGTTTTATGTTGGAAATTTTACAGAAAATTTTTTAAAAAAAATTATTTAGGATTTTTTCTTTCTTTATATTTTATTATACAAAATTTTAAAAAAAAGTAAGGATGGATACAAAAAAAAATTCTTTCAAAAATTATCGTTTTGTTTTAAGTTTTCTAATAGGCTAGAATAAATTATGCTTATATCGTCAATATCTTTTTTTTATTCATGCAACAACTCCCCAGGAAAATCTCCACCATTTCTAAAAACTGTTTTTTTTTTTTGGTCTTTTCTGTATTAAGCCCCTTTGCATTAAAAAAAATCTATGTTATGATTGGTAAAAAGGAAATGTTCTGAGGGTACATGTTTTTTTATTGAGTCTGCGATCGCTCTTATGTCTGGTAATGCGTTCAAAACAGGGAAAATTTGTCCTATATAGTTACTGTTGCATTCTATGCATTGAAGAGAGTAAACAACATTCTTTTTTATTTAAAATTTTCTGTATCTTTTAGCCGGAAAAAAAGTGTTTCCAATTTTTAAAATTTTTTTTTTCCAAAATTTTTTTTAAAAAGGCCTGTATGTTTAGGAAAATTTTTTTTAAGGTGAAAAGTTTCCCGCAATAAGAAAAAAATAATAAGAGGGTTGTTTTTTGTTTGATAAGGCACTAATATTTCGAGAAATGTTAGTTGGTTGGTTATTTTTGGGAAAAAAAAAGATGAGCTTTCTGAAAATAGCCAAACGGGGGTTCATTGTTCAAAGAGTTAACTTCTATTGTTCTATTGTTATTATTTAAATTATTAGTATTTATAAATTATTTAAAAATTTATTAAGTAAGAATTTTGGATAGCCAGTCTAAAAAAGATAGAGTAGAGCTTTTTCATGTTTTTATTAATATATGATGGATGAAAATTTTTTTTTATTCTTTTTTTTTAACCAAAAATAAGATTGATTTTCTTTTTTTTTTTGTGGTATGAATGATAATTCATATATCTACCAGAGTATGTTGGTTTTTGATACCAGTCTCCTTTTTTTTCATTGTTTTCCCTTTTTAGTTTAGTGTCTAAAAAGGGGTCACTGTTGTTTGTTTCACGTTCTATAGTGAACTGAATTTTGTTGTTATAGCTGTTGAAAATGTTTAGTATTTCTTCAACGCCATTGGTGGGGAAAAAAGTTACAATGTCTAAAAATATTTTTTGGCAGCTGGAAATTAATTTTTTGGGGTACATTTTTCTAGCAACTCATCCATAACATATTGTAAACCCCAAAGGGTGAAATTGTAGCTCCCATAGGCGACCCAAGTTTTTTTTATAAAATTGATTATTAAATTTGCAAAAGGTTGTGCCAAAAATCAGTTCTATTATCTCCAGAAATTGTTTTTGTGTTAAATTGGGATTATGTGATATTTGGGGAAAAATTTTTAAAAATATTTTTTTTAGAATGTAGGGAATATTACTATATAGTGACACTACGTCCAGGCTAATTATTACAAATTTTGGGGGTAACTGGAAAAATTTTTTATAAATTCAAAAAACACAAAACTGTCTTTAGTAAAATAAATGTTATTATTGTTATATGATATTGTTAATATGTTAGTAGCAAATTCAGACAACTTACTTTTGGTGCATTAATTGATGAGATAATTGGTCTTAGTGGCATTTTCAGTTTTATGTATTTTTGGTAACCTAAAAATTTTGGGGGAATTTAAATTTTTTAAAAAAATTCTCTAAATACTAATAATTTAAATAATAACAATAGAACAATAGAAGTTAACAATCTTCAGAACAATGAACACAGTATGGCTATTTCTCTGGAAATCATCTGTTTTATCCAATAATAACCAACCAAAACATTTCTCAAAAAATTAGTGCCTTATCAACGAGAATCAACCCTCCAATTTTTTTCTACCATATTGCGGGGGAAATTTTTTTCAAATTTTTAAAATTTTAATTAAACATCAGGTTAAAATAAGGGAAAAAAAAAATTTTTAAAAAATTAAACACTTTTTCCAGGCTTTTAAAAAAACAGATAGTGATTTAAATAAATTTGAATGTTGTTTACTCTCTTTCAAAAACAACAGTAACTATATAGGACCAAAAATTCCCCCGGGGTTTTAACAACGCATTACCAGACATAAGAGCGATTGCAGACTCAATAAAAAACATTCCCTATCAGGGGAAATGTCCTTATGACCAATCATAACATAGATTTTGCTAATGCAAAAAAGGACTTAATACAGAAAAAACAAAAACAAAAAAAATTTTTAAGAAATGGTGGAGATTTTCCTGGATAGTTGTTGCATGAATAAAAAAAAGATATTGACGATCTAAGATAATTTTTCCCCGCCTATTGAAAAAAATTTAAAAAAAACGATAATTAATTTAGAAAGAATTTTTTTTTTTCCATCCCCCTTCTTTTTAAATTATTGTATAATAAAAAAAAAAGAAAAAAAAAAACCTAAATAATTTTAAAAAAATTTTTTTTTAAAATTTCCAACATGCACACTTTATACATATTTTTTTTTACGAAAAACAAAAAAAAAAAAAAAACCTACAAAGGAATGTTGTCCTGATAATACCACTACTGTATTGGGGTTTTGATATGTATTAACTTAACAGTATGTTTCAAGATGTTCTAGAAAACATTGGGGAAGTATAAATGTTAAACAAATTTAAATTAAAAAAAATTTGAGCACTAAGATGTAAAACAATAAATTGATTATGTTTCTTATAATGACTTTTCCTTTAAAAAATCAATTTGCACGTAAGTTTTTATTGTTATATTTTGTTATATTTTTTTATCTTTTTAAAAAAAAGTTGCATTTGTGAAAATTTTTTGATTGTAAAAGATTTTTTTTTTATTTTAAAAAACCTTTTAAAAAGGAAAAAAAAATTTTCCCGAAAGCTGGGGTTTATTAAAAAAAAAAGTTTTTTCATCCCTAGACCAAATCCCCAAGAATTTAGAATCTTTTTTCAACTAGTCGGTCAAGACTACCCTTCCATTTTTTTATATATATATATATATATATATATATATATATATATATATATATATATATATATATATATATATATATATATATATATGTATATATATATGTTTTATATATATATATATATATATATATATATATATATATATATATATATATATATATATATATATATATATATATATATATATATATATATATATATATATATATATATATATATATATATATATATATATATATATATATATATATAAAGGGTATTCCAATAAGAGATTTCGAATGTTTTTTTTTTGCTACTCTTCTTATCTTAATTTTTTTTTTTGGAATTGGGGTTTTATTCCCCGGGAAATTCGTTTCAATTTTAACAATGGGGCGCTATACTATCGAAAAAACGTTTTACATTATAAAAACGTTTTTTTTAAAATGGGTCTTTTGTAAGAGCAACATATCGGCGAATTCGGGATTACTTTGGTGTACAAAATCGTCCCTCAGAAACAACTATTTGCAAAATAGTGCATAAATTTGAAACCACCGGATCTGTCAAGATATTAAAAAAAAAAATAGGGGAAAGTCCAGCTCGTTCCCCTTTAGGGGAAATTCAGGCTGTTCGGGAAAGTGTGTCTGAAAATCCACAAATGTTTGTTGAAAGAGTTCACAACATTTGGGCATCGGCCCCAACTTCAACGTGGCGAATTTTTTAAAAAAAATTTAGGTCTGCATCCTTATAAAATTCAAATTTTCGAACCCCAAAACCACAAGATCATGGACAACGTCGTGCTTTTAGCAATTGGATCCTACAGAGGAAGGCAGAGGACAATAATTTTTGCAATAAAATCATTTTTAGTCACGAGGCCACTTCCATTTAAACGGGGACGAAAAAACAAAATTGTCATATCTGGGGCAATGAAAATCCTAGACAGATTCACGAAAAGCCAATGCATGCCCAACGTGTAACAGTATTGGTGCGGTTTTTAGGCTGGGGGTATAATTGGTCCGTATTTCTTTGAAAATGAAGACGGCAAAATGTTACAGTAAACGGAGAGCGATACCGAACCATGATTGATGTTTTTTTTTTGGGGTGAGATAATGGAGATGGATGTAGTCAATATATGGTTCCAACAAGATGGGGCGACATGCCATACAGCACCCGGGAAAAATTGGTTTATTGCTTCACGGTTTGAAAGAAGGATTATCTCAAAAAAAAGGGGGAAAACCACCAAAAAACTTCGACTTGACGCCGCTAGATTATTTTTTTGGGGGGATGTAAAAAAAAAGCTTACGACAACAATCCCCCAAACCCTTCAAGAATTGAAAAAAAATTACACGAATAATTCGTGACATAACCCCAAAAAATGTTTAGAAGTAATGGAAAATTTCAACAAAAAAATTTTGGGGTCAGAGGTTGTGGTGGTCATTTAGCAGATATTGTATTTCACGTATAATTGTTAAAAATGTTCAGCTACGCAGTGCCATAAATAAACTTCAAATAGATACAACTTTCATTTTATTCGTTATCAACATTCGAAACCTCTTATTGGAACACCCTTTTTATATATATATATATATATATATATATATATATATATATATATATATATATATATATATATATATATATATATATATATATATATATATATATATATATATATATATATATATATATATATATATATATATATATAATTTTTTTATCTGGATTTAAAAATGGGGAAAAAATTAAAAAAATTAATAATATCATACTTGGGGGAATGTTTCCCCTATACATTGTTAAATTTACCTATTTGTCGCATCTCTTTTTAAAAAACCCCCAAAAATTTAAAAATTTTTTTTGAAGATAAAAAAGTAGTAGGTTACGCCAAATAAATTTACTCACGTAGTTTGGAATTTTTTTTTTAAAATTTTAAAAAAAGGGGCCCGATAACTACCTTTTTTTCTTACTACAATAACAAACAAAAAAAAGTATTAAAAAAGGGGGAAGGGGTGGGGATTAGGGTGAAAAAAGGTCAAAATTTTAAGGGGTAGAAAAAGGAGTTGCTGATGGTTGTGGTGGGGATCCCCAGATATGGGGCAATATAAAAATGTATAAATGGTATCTAAGGCGGTGACAAGTGTGGGAAATGCGGAAAGGGGGTGGGCCCACTGCTGGGTTTAATTTTAATTATTAATAACCCCAGTTTGCTTGATATTTAAATTACCAAAAAAGGCATAATATATTTTAGGTGCTATAAAAAAAAAAAATTTTTTTTGTTCCTTTTTATAAAACCCCATAAGTTAAAAAGAAACCACAATTTTTAAAATTTTTTTAAGATTAAAAAGAAATGCACCAGTATTGAATTAGCTTTATTTTTTTTTTTTTTTTTTTGGGTTGGACTGTTTATAACAATGAACCCCGGGGTTTTCCGGTCTCAAAATTGCCAGAAAATCTTAAAGCTTTTTTTAAACCGGGCGCCATGGGGGGCCCGGATTTTCATTAATTTGTGAAATAATGTTAGTAGCTAAAAGGTTTAAAAACTGGGTTTTTTGGCAAGAAAATTTATTACTCTATACACATTATGAAAGGGGAATTCTAAGCAAAAAGGATCACTATGACGGGGGGTTTAGAGCAATAAAATCTGTTCTTGTAGTGGCTGGGGTTTTAAAAAAGGGGGACAAGCAAAGCCCCGGGGAAATCAAGTCCTAATGAGGGCACAAAAAGGTTTTAATTTTTAAAATTTTTAAAGGTGATATGCCGGTAAATATAATTTAATTTAGTAATTTTAAATATATTACATTAACAGCGAAGAAAGAAACTTATTGTTAACAGTGAACTAAATAATAAACTGAATAAAAGAAAAAAAAAAAAATCTTAGCAACAGGGCATAACCATAATGTTTTAATTTTTTTTAAAAAAAAAAAAATAAAATAAATTTTGTTTTAAATAGTTATTTATAATATACAGTTTTCCCCCGGAAAAAAGGGTTGAAGAGAAAAAACTTTTTTTTTTGATTTTTCGAAAAAAGCTACTCTTGATAAAATTTTGCTACTTCTAAAAAATAAGATTGAGATAGAAACATTTAAATATTTTATACGGGTGTTCAGAAAATTAAAAAAATGAAAATGGTACAAAAAAAAAATGCATTTATTTGATAAGATATGGAAATAAGTTACTAGGAAAAGTTGTTCAAAATTATACCAATTTTTAAAAAAAACCTACTATTATTTGTTTGTGATTAAATTTATTTTAATATCAATTTATAATCAATGTTTTTGTTTAAGTAAGCATTTAAAGCTGACGAAAAAAGGGGGGTAATAATTATAAAAGCCAAGTGTCAATAAAGCTTGTCACTATCAACGCCTACTAGTACAAAAAAATTTTTTAATTGTTAATTGATAATGATATTTTAATTACAAATAAATAAAAGTTTTGGGTTTTTTTTAAAAATTGGGGATTTTAGACTATTTTTTGTTTGAACAACTTTTTCTAGTAACTTATTTCCATATCTTTGGAAATAAATGCATTTTACTCTTTTTTCCATTTTAAGTTTTTTTTAAATTTTTTAAATACCGGGGGATAAAATATGTTAAATGTTTTTTTCCCCTCTTACTTAAAATAGCAAAAAATTTTTTTCTAAGTAACTTTTTTTATAAAATTAAAAATAAAAATTTTTTACTAACACCTTTTCCGTGGTTTTCCTAAGTCCACGGAAAAGGGTTGAAAGTAAAAAACCCCTTTTTTTTTTTAATTTTTTTAAAAAAAAAACTTTTCCCTTAAAAAAAAATTTTTTTTTTTTAAAAAAGATTGGGAAAAAAAACTAACAAATTTTATACGCGGTACTCAGAAAATTGAAAAAACTTTAAATGGTTCAAGAGTAAAGTGCAAAATTTATTTGGGGAAATATGGAAATAAGATACTAGGAAAAGTTGTTCAAAAGTAAAAGTTGTTTCTTTATATCAATTTTCAAAAAAATTGGCCTCCCCCTTTTTTAACTTGTGATAAAAATTATTTTAAAATTTTAATTAATAATTCCAAATTAACAACTCTTTTTTTTTGTAGGGTTGGTAGTGACAAACTTTATTGACACCCCTTTGGTTTTTAATTCATTAGCCGCAAGGAACGCTTTAAATGCTTACTTAACAGCAAAAAATTTACAAAATTGATATTAAAAATGTAAATTGTTATTAAAATAAATTTAATTACAAATAAATAAAATTTTTTTTAAAAAATTTGGGATAAGAGACTAATTTTTAAATTTTTCACAACTTTTCCTAGTAACTTTTTTCCCCCCTATCTTATCAAATAAATGCATTTTTTTTGTACCTTTTAAAATTTTTTTTAAAATTTTTTGGGCCCCCCGGTAAAAAATGTGTTAAATATTTCTATCCCAATCTTATTTTTTAGAAGTAGCAAAATTTTTTATCAAATATTTTTTTTGATAAAATAAAAAAAAAAAAAGTTTTTTCTTCAACAAGTTTTCCGTGGACATCTTAGATGAAAAAAAAAAGGGACAATTTTAAAGGCCTTTTTAAAAGTAAAAAACAAAATTTTCCAAAAAAAGCCAGGATTGTATATAAGGGGGGCAGACAAAGAAAACCTTGGGGTTATATTTTTGTTTTGATCGTTGTTTTTACCATATGAGTTTCAAATCAGCAGTGGAGGTAATTAAAAAAAAAATATAAAAATCAGGGTCTGGTGTCGTTTAGCTCCATTCGATTTGAAAAAAAAAATTTAAGATAAAAAGAGCACTTTTTTTTTTAGTAGATTTCAATAAAAAAAAATCCAAAAAAAAAGCATTTTTGCAGAAAAAAATGAAATTAAGAGTCGAAAAAACACTATGTTTTTAGGTAAAGTAAAAGGCCAAATTTTTAAAATTGTCGGAAAAAAAAGAAGGATTTTAATTTAGCTCTAATGCATTATGGATTAAATAAAAATACAAAAAAAAAAAATTAAAAAAAAAAAGTGATATTTTGTTTAAAAAAATTAAAAAAAACTAAGATAGCAGACATTTTTTAATTTTGTTCGACGGCGCATTTATGATAAAAAAATTTAAAAATTTAAGGGGGAAAAAAAAAAGAACCAGGACAACTCACCAAATTAGGTAATAGTTTAAAGGGGGAGTTCTGGTTTTTTTTTTCTAAAAAAAAAAAACATGATTTCTGGTAAAGGAAAAAAAAGCTTTAATAATAAGGGGTTTTAAAAAAACATCTGGCAACATTGCTTATTCAAGAAAGGAATCATAAACATAACGACATTATCATCTCTTTTTGTAGGTATTTTTCCCCACTTTTTATTTAAAACCCGACCATGTTACTTTAGTATTTTTTAAAAAGAGAAATAAAGAAATTATTTTATTTTGTGATAATGTGAGTGAAAAATTATTTTTTTTGGACCCTATGTGTTTTATTAGGGAAAATTTTTTTATTAAAAAAATATATCAAAATATTGCTGTTATTTTTCTAAAAAAAAAAACTACGTTCCTTTTTTTCGTTATAAGTAACATTTTTTAGAGTAAGAAATGATGTAAACAAAAATTTATTTAATAAATCACGTATATTTGGGTTTTTGCCATTTTTAAGCCTGTTAGTTTCTTAGGTCTTATAAGAAGCATCGCAAGTTGATTGATTGATTTTTCCCTTTTTTTTGGCTTTGATTTCTTCCAGGAAATCGTTTCCAAAACCCCCCCTTTCCCCAGACACGGGTTGCGCGCGGGCAACGTGAGCTTTCCCAGGCTTCGTAAGTGGAATTTCTGGTTTGGGGGGGCTAAACCCCCGGAAATTCCCCGAATTTATCACAAAATTAAAAAAATGTTTTAAAATATTTTATTATCTTGAAAAAAAAAAAATAAAGTCCGAGGGGAAGCTGCTACTGGAAACCCCAAATTTCTTCCGCTTTTTAGGGAAAATTTTTTTCTTCGTGCGTGGGGCTCTCAAAAAGAAACAGGTATAGGAATTTCGTTCACAGCGCTTAGCCCCAGAAGGGACTCCATCGGGCTTGAGTTTCCCCTTTTTATCCCCGATGGAAAAAAACTATTAACGCCTCCAGCCGCCTTCCCGGAAAAAAAAGTTTTCCTATCGCGAGCACTTCACTGATCGGAGGTCAAATAGGAACTGGGCAGTTTTTTCCCTGCCCGTACCTCGATACGCCCATGTTGTTCGGGGATTTTTTTTTAAACGCAAAAAAAGCAGTTAAAAATTGAAAGATATAGTCTTACATAGCATCGTATTTAAAAATTATCGAAGTTGGCATTCATGAAGGAATTCTAACAACCTTTTTGGGGGGAATGCGGTTTTTTGTTCAATCCACCTCAACTACGGAGAATGCTTGAATTTGGGGAAGGAATTTCTTTTCAAATTATTTAAATTTTACAATTAATATAAAAAACTAGTAAATAAATAAACGTTAACGTTACCTTTCAAACCTTGACATTTCACTTTTAAATAACCTTTAAAAAAATTAGTTTAAGGCACTAGCGCTTTAAAGTAACATTTTTCAGGGATTAGATAGTGTTAAAAAATTTTAAATTTTAAAACCTTTGTAAAAAAAAAAAAATTTTAAAAAAATGTTTAAGAGGGGATTCCCCAAAAATTTATTAATTAAGATAAAAAAAACCCCGCTTAGAAAAAATTTTTTTTAATTAATCCCCCCTTTTAAAAGAAGGGTAAAGACCCCGAAAAATTTCAGAAAAAAAAAAGAAAAATTTAAAATTATTTAAAAAAAAACTTAGCCTCCCTTTTTAAATTAAAATGTGTAAAAAAACCATTTTTAGATTTTTCGAGTTCCTTTTTCCAAAACAAAAACCCCCCAAGGGAGTATATTCATCCCCCAAAATGTAGAAAATTATAAACAAATTTTAAAAAAATTTACTCACGTAAAAAGGGGTATTTTTGCATGATTCAAAGTTTACATGAAAAAGGAACGTGTAACAATAATATCTTGTTACTGTTTCCTTTTTTTTTTTTTTTTGAATATTTAAAACTCAAGTCTCGATATTTTGACCCCCTTAATCTGTTTATATTTTTTTTGGAAGGGTTGAATACATTCTGCAAAATTCAATAAATATATTTGTGTATTTTTTTTAAAAAACGTTTTTTTCAAAAAAAGGTTTTTTTAAACCGGGGGGTTTTTGAAAATGTCTCTATCAATTAATAAAATTTAAGGGGCCCAAAAAAATATTTGATAAAAATTAAAATAAATGATCTTTATTTAAAATTTGGGGAAAAAATAAACCCTTTTGTGCTCAAAAAAAAGTGGAAATATTTAAATATTGCCACGTTTTTTTTTTTAAGGGTTTTCCGGGGAAAAAAAAAAAAAAAAAAAGGTAATTTTTTTTTTCTTTTTTTATTTTCTTCTTGATTAATAAAAGTATCATTTTAAAAATTTTCAACCTATTTAAACAGATTTTTGAAATAAAAGGGGGAGAAAAATTTTAAACCAATTTTGGGGGGGGGCTGTAGCAGAGGCTGTTAGATACTATCGTGAACGGTACGCGCATGGAATAAAATAATAAATATCTCAATTATTTAAAAAAAAAATTTTTAAAAGGAGATTGCATAAGTGTTTCGGGTTGCTGTCGACAAGCTCGACAAGCAGCAGGAAAAAAGGGAAAAAATTTTCGGGGAAAAACCAAAGTGTTTATCACCCCCCCCGGTAAGTGTAGGGGAAACCCCCCATCTCAGACTTGAGTTCAAAAAAAAATTTTTTAAAAAACCCCAAAGTGAGGTTTCGAGATGGGTTGAGTCTTTCTATGTTTCTATGTTTTAATTTTTTTTTAGAAAATCCGACCTGACGTATCCCTGGTCCGACCCCCCCAGGGCGTCATGCGGAAGGCCATCCGTATCGAAGACCCTCCTCGCGCCCCCCCGGTCAGGGGGTCTTCGGGGCCAAAATTTTTTTGGCCCCAGTAAACGAAGGGACCCAAGGACAACAGATTTTTTCATTTTCAGCACCAGTTGTTCCGGGGGGGAAGTTAAAATGCGGGAATACACTTCAGCTCCCCCCAAAAAAATTTTCCTTTATCCCCCCGAACGCCGACAACCCGGACAACCAATCGTACATTATACTCCGGATAGAGCCCCCCGAAGTTCGCCAAAATAGATCCTGATATTTGGCCCCGTTTCTCCCGTTCCTTTATATCGGGTTTGGGTTTTTGCTGGGGCGGAGAACCAAATTCTACTTGGGTTTTTTCCCAAAACAAGGGAGAATCCCGGTTTTTTCAAATTTTTATGCGTAGTTGGGAAAAGCATAATTCCAATATATGCGACAGTTGTCATTTTTCCCCTACTGCCTCGATATCGCCGGGAGCAAGGCCTTTTCGTTTTTGTCGTGCCCTAAAAATGTCTGAGGTGAAAAAAAGTACCCGAAGCGCACGTTATGTCGGTGGATTTAAACCCCTTACAGCTGCCCCTGGACAAGCTGACAATAGGGGGCATTT
>JAHBCN010020238.1:0-15386 GCA_019359885.1 Listronotus oregonensis
AATACTTAACAAAAGGCCAATACGAAATATAAAATTAATATAAAATTTTTAAAAAAATGTATATAAGCTGGAAAATACTGTACTGAATGGCAAGTGTTAACTTTACATATCCCTTTACTTTTTTTATTTTTTATTGTACAAAATAAATAAAAATTTGAGTTTGTTGAGTTACTTATGTAGTTTCGGAACCCGCAATCAGATTTTAATTATCTCTTAAGGTATACAAGGTACGACAAAAAGTATAATTGTTTTAAATGCCACACTCTGTATTGGATGATGTTTTAAAAGCACATTTGATATGTCTATCTTTTATAGTTTCAGATATATGTTACGAAATCTGAAAAATATTTTTTAAATTTTAATTACAATAGCTTCTGCTGACAGCACTGCTGAAGATATACCTAATAAAAACTAAAAATTATTTTTCAAATTTTGGATGCATTTTTTTTAAAACTATAAAGGATATTAATATAAAGTGTTATATTTTTTTAAAGCTTTTTGTATGATCTTTTTAATGGTAATGTAATATACAGGGCGTTTTATTTAAAAAAGTCATACTTATTGTCGTACCTTGTTTATCTTAAGAGATAACAAAAATCTGAAAACAAAATGGAAACTACATAATTCTTAAAAAAAAATAAATTTATTTATTTTGTGCGATTAAAAGTAAAAGTTAAGGAAGGTGATAATTTATAACTTGAGACCCGGTACACTGGTACCTACACAGTTAAATACCTATTTGAATCTTAAGTAGGTAAAATAAAAAAAAATCTAAAGACTAAGTCATTCGTAAGTAGTGTAAGTCAGTGCCGTATCTAGGTATGGCCGCGCCCTTGGCGGGGCTTAACATTTGCGCCTCCTTCAAACACCGGGTGATTTGGGGATTATGGAATACCCTTCAACGAAAACGGGGAGATCGGAGGTTTTCCCCAGGAAATTTTACAAAATTAAAGTGCAAAGTTGTAGATCTAAAGTTTTTTGATCCGAGGATTTCGTTTCTTTAAAATACCAATTTTGTGGTGGAATTTGTGTCAAATTCTTTTTTTTTTTATATGGAAATGTTAGCCTACTATTTGAAATAGACGATTTCAAAAAACAACTGTTTGTAGCTGAATCAAAGAATGGATTATAAAAACTATACATCCTTATTTGAGGACGATTAAACTTAGAATAAATTTTCTCAATAATAAAATAATAGTTACAAAAATACTGTGCTTAGCAGGCCTTCTAAAACGTAACATTAATACTTTAATAAATTAAATAATATACAACAAAATATTTAATTAAAACTTGTATTCATGTATTTACAAAAAAATATTTAAAATATTTGCTATAAAACATGTAAAAAGTTTTTAACAAAACAGGGTGTTTCAAATTCGACTGTCACCATGGGGCTACCGGAAACGGTAAGAAAGACGAGGAAGTTTAAATTGGGCAAAGTTGCGTATGAAAAAAAAAATCCAGGGCCGTTTTAAAAAAAAAAAAAAAGTAATAATGTTGTAGATGGTTTTACGAAAACAAAAACGTCGTAAAAGTTTTGACTTCACCAATACATAAGGCGCAAAAAGTTCCGATAAGAATGTATTTTTAGATTTTTTACCTTTTAAAATAAGCTCGTAAAAAAATAAAAAGAAAAATTGGACATTTTAGTTATTTTGCCAAATTTCCAAAATTACAAGAGATAACTTCAATTTTTTAACAGTGTATTATTGGGCTTCCGTATAGGCAAATTTGTCCCAATTTTAACTTCCTTGTATTCTTAGTTTCTGAGATCCCCATGGTAAGAGTCGAATTTAAAACATATATATTAGCTAAACGAATGATTCATTGATTTTTACAGAAACTACCAGAGAAATACATTATAAGTTTGGAACTAGAGCTGCCCCCAATGTATAAAATACGAATTTATCTGCAGCTTAAATATTAAAAAAATTTAAGGAGTTATATTCTCGCTATAGGTATCTGAATAAATTGATATTTTATTATTAATTCATACATTTTTTCAGTCTTAATATATTGAAAATAATTAAATTAAGTATCTAAGTTAAAAATTTGCTATAAAATTGTTTTGTTGTAATTTATTTATTTAATTAATTTTGTCAATAAAAAATATTAATATGACAACGATACTGACAACTGATGAAAACATTTTTTCATGGTCGATTTTGCGCCCCCCAGGTAGCTGCGCCCTTGGCGGGCGCCCATCTCGCCACCGCCTAGATACGGCGCTGGTGTAAGTGTGTTTTTTAATAAAGAGACATCAGTAATGGGACTGAAATTGGTAAGGAAATAACTACATATGTCACTATTAAAATTCCTTTGCATATCACTTTAAAGTTGAAATAACGAATACTGATGCGGAATGAAAACCTAAATAGCTCTCCATTTAAAAACAAAGACGCATATATTCATGTCTATCGGATAACATCTAAAATGCAACATACGAGAAATGTAAATTTTGTAATCCGATCAGAGCCACGCACGTATTTTACTAGTGAGAGAGGTTCCCTTTATAGATCCATCTGCGGTATGTTTCGTAAAAGAGATATTTTATTGATGATATTCAATAATATCTCTAAAGAGTTTTTGACTTGCTAAAATGTATTTATCTAGCATCGAAAACCTATTGTTTTGTATGTTTTATAAGTTTAAAGCTTAATTAGGGGCGCAGTAAAGCTTTTAAACTAACGGGTATATTCACTTATTTACTTCAAAACACCAATTACCCTATGTGTTTTATACTAGGTGGCACATAAATTCTAACACCTAATAAAAGCAATTACATTTTAATTATATACCGTAGAAATACTTTAAAAGGCAGTAAAAGCGAATATTACAATTTTTTATTTATACTAGCCAAAACAAACTAGTTTAATGATTTTTTGCCTCTAATACCCTCTTGGGGTATGTCATCTTAAAGAATTTTAAGCTTGTGCCAAAGTGCAGCATTGGCAAATATGGCAGTAATTTCACAAGTGATCATTTCTGTTATTAAAGCATTTGTGTTTAAAAATAATATAAAACATCTCTTTTGTAAATATAAGAGACTATATATCTTTGGTTTGATGATCACCGCTGCCTCTTAATCCCTGTCATATAAATTTCTATAATATTATGTTCTTCGCCACGTCATGGTGCTGTCTAATCTATACATTAAAATTTTTTAAATCTTCCTGATTACCATCATTAGTCTCTAACTCAAATATACATAAATTAGATTCATGTTATCTTTGGTTTTTTTTTGCTTCTTCTATTCTGTCGTCATCTTCTACAACTTTTTGTTCACCTGCTACTTTGTTTTCATTATTCTCATATACAGCCCATCACCTCTTTAGTGTCATTAATTTACTCTCCACTAAATTTCTCTTATCAAAAGTTGGCATGTTAGATGCTAATGGTGCTTTTTTGATTTGGAATCTGCAACCTCAAAAACCACCTCATTCTAAATTAAGAGTGCATTTACGCTCCACCTTAGGGGTCGGGCGAAAGGATGCGGAGACGGTGGGCGGAGACTAACAAACTCCCACTACCACAATTTTCGTATAGTCGCATTAAAAATATTATATTTTATTTAGGTTTTTCTAAATTTGGTGCATCGATGCGTTGTTCTTTCCGATTGCAAGCCTACAGTAGATAACGTTTTTCGGTAACTATTTTTCACTTAAATGACATAAATTATACACCAGTTTAAAGGTCAGGAAATAATCTATGCCTCTGCTGTAACGGATTTTGGAAATATGAGTCAAGTTAAGAGAAAATAGTATCTAAACATAACCGATTTTAGGGTGACAGTCACTCAAGGAAATAATAATAACCAAATCCAAATTTAAAAAACCATTACAGCAGAAGCCTAGATTTAAGTGTTGGCTTTCATATAGTTTTTGAAAATTATCGATAACTTATACCGTTTTTGAGAAAAACATTATGCCCCGAACCCCAAATTGGATCCAATTATCGCGGCGCGAATGGACTCTTAAATCCATTGATTTTCAAAAAAAAACTCATTTCCCATTTTGACAAACACATTCGCCATTTTAGATCCGCCATTTTAAATTTTTAGACTCCAGATTCATAATCAGCAACCAATTAAACCCCCTTATACGAAATTTGGACAAGATCCACGAAGATTTGCAAAATAGTGATTTCTAGTCTGTTTTTTAAGGTTAGAAAAAAAACTACACGTGCTAATTCTGATTGCGGATTGGAATTCAGTATTAACAGTACATTACATTCAAATTTAAAGTTGGGTGTAAAAAAAACAGTTTTTCCTGGGCCATTTTTATTATTAATCACGATTTTTCATCAGTTTTTTGAGGAAAAAATGGTGACGTGACGGCGGAATTTTGTGTGGCTGTGTAATCATTAAAAAATATGATTATGTACCATTATTAGAACTATACAGTTTCAGGTCTATCCAAAAATGCATAATCTCTGCGAAGACGATTTGTACAATCCTACTGCAAGAACTAACAGAACTGAGATTAGTTAAAAAACAGCATCTGGCGCTTCGTTTTTTCTATTATGCCCAAAAGAAAAGCAGTCTAGTTTTATAGGTTTTTTTTTAATTAAGATCGTAAGTTTATTGTTAAAAATAGTTTGATGATGATCAAAATTTCTTAAGAAGACAAAAAGGTGTTTTTGATGGGATCTATTACCATAAAATAAAAAGAACCGCCAAGAATTGATTTTTTAGAATATAAGGTTAAAGTTTAGCTAAAATAGAATTTTTTCAATATGCTGGATACCCAATGCTTTTGGGTATGCAGGTATTTGGTCCATAATTACGAGATTTGGGCCTAAATAGGCAAACTTCGGATTCATTAAAAATCACACCGCATTCTACTGAATAAAAAAAGCTTTAGCAAAAAAAGAAAATAAGTTTAGTATATTTTTTTAAATATTTTTTAATAATATATCATTAATTGAACTCTAATTTATATACTGAACCGAATTTACATTTCTGTTTTCTAGAGGCATTGTAAATTATTCCCGGTACAAACAAATCGCTTGTAACTGTTAAATAACCACAAAGAGTTTTCTAATCTAAATATTTTTTTTACTTATTAAACTCTCATTATTACTAAAGCAATCTTATTAAAATTCTTATACCAAAAAAATATTTTATTTTTATTTCATTTCGAAGCTAAGGCCGAAGTTTTAACATTCTAAAAGTAACAAAATACTTGAATTATTAAATTACTTTTAATTCTCTTTAACTCTTTCAAAAGCCGCAGCAAAGCCAAGATCAAGGTTTGCAAATACTTTAAAATTCCCTATAATAAATAATTTAACGTTTATTCGGTTTTTGTTATTTAGGTTGTTAATTAATTATTGTTGTTTTATGTAATAAAATGTTCTGTTTGTAAAAGAATAAATCTTTTCACGTTCACTTGGAAATTTTTTTCCAACCAATATTCTAAACTTAACAAACTCTAATATATATATATATTATATATATATATATATATATATATATATATATATATATATATATATATATATATATATATATATATATATATATATATATATATATATATATATATATATATATATATATATATATATATATATATATATATATATAATATATATATATATATATATATATATATATATATATATATATATATATAATATATATATATATATATATATATATATATATATATATATATATATATATATATAAATGTCTATAAATGTTTGTATGTATGTAATGTACGAGGATGGGTGAAAAGTTTGGGTCAAGAAATTTTTGAATTTTTTTTTTGCTTTATTTTTTACCATAATTTAATAATCACGACTAATACACCTTTTATAACGATGCTTTAATTTAGTTACACCATATTTATATACCAATTTATCAAGCTCCTCAAAATACTAATTTACAGCATCGATTACTTCCTCGTTGCTTCCAAATCTCTTACCACCAAGCTATTTTTTTAAGTTAGAGAGCAGATTATAGTCACTAGGAACTAAATCTGAAAAATAGGGAGGATGCCGCATTAATTGGAATTTTAATTTGGGAATTTTAAAATGATTTTTGGGCTCAATTTTTGGTCGACCGTTAGCAAACGCGGCACCCACCTTGCACAGAGCTTCTGCATGCCCAAATGGTTTTGTAAAATATTTTTTACGCGTTCATTTGATATCCCAGTAGTTTCAGCTATTTTATACACTTTCAATCTGCGGTCCTCCAACACTATTTTATGGATTTTTTAAATAATTTCTGGAGCTGTAACCTCAATGGGGCGTACCGAGGTGTTTCGTCAGAGGTGCTTGAGGGACCTTTCTTAAATTTAGAAACCTGTTTTTTAGTTAAATATGAGAAGAGCATTGTAGTGTTAAATCCATTTCATCTTTAATTTAAGCTGGTGTAAACCCTTTTGACCGCACGCTTTTTCGATTTTATTATTACAATGCAATCCTTTAGTGCTGAATCGAACTATTAGAGCAATCGACCTGAAACTCTATGTACAAGCTAGATAGAATTTACGTCCTCAGAAAAGTGGACTTTTTGGGGCCCATTCTTGGTCAGCAGCTGGAGCCGGAAGCTTTTCACCCCACCCTTTCTTTTTTGTTAGTATTTTAAACTAATAACTTAAAAAAATTGTTGAAGAAACGATTTTAACTGAAAGTGGTACAACAAATGGTTGAAATAAGATAACAAATCTGACAGATTGTATATGAGCAATGAGCTTACGTTAATGGGCTTTTTTAAATGTAAAAAATATCATATTGACAGCCGTTACTTTTGACAGATGTTACATTAACAAATAGATTTTTCGTCAAATATTAATTTTGACAGATGTCATTTATGACAAATTTACAATTTATATTTTGACAGAACTTAGCTTATGCATTGTTCTAGTTATTTGTATAGTTTGTTATACTAGCAGGACGTATTAGGGTTAAGACGGTTTACACCACGCTCTTTTTTTTAAATAAATTGTTTTTTTTTTGTAACTAATAAAACAAAAAAAATCAATTATTTTTTTAAAAGGGAAAAACCCCAGTAAAAAATTTAAAATTATGATAATAATTGGCATTTAATTTAACAACACATTAATTATGGCAAATTGAAATACCAAAAATAAAAGTTTATCCGCTTATTAAATATTAAAACAACCTTTTTTATTGTATAAATTATTTAAATTTTTTTTATTATTTAAAAAAATTATTTAAATTTTGGTTTAATTTTTTAAAATTTTTTGTGATAAAAAATTCCTTCCCCATTAAAATTTTATAAATATGTAATTTTTTTAACGTGCTTAAGCAATAATTTCCCCTTAATTTTATTAAATATTGTTTGAAAGGGTTCTTTTGTTTTTTCCCCAAAACCAAAAAAAAACAAATCATACAAAAATTACAAAACCTAAAAAAACCCCGGAAAAACCCGGTCATTCACTTTGACAAAATTTGACCCTTTAACAAACTTTCTTTTTTAAAATTTAAGAACCCCGGTTAAAGTTGTAATTTTAAATTTTAATCATTTTTTTTGGATTATTTTCAGCTTAATTTTTTTATCACTTTTGTCGTATTTACAAAAGGATCTTTTTTGTTAAACAACCTTTTTTTTATGTTTTGCTGACTTAATCTTTTTACTAATGATTACTTTCTTTCTCTTATCTTCATGATAATAATGAAAACAAAGAGGCTGATGCACAAACTTTGTCACAGGATCTTAAATTAATATTGTTTTTTTTTTCTTTGGACAGGCCAAGTATTAACTACCCGGGGGAAATTTGAAAATATTATTTAATTTCAGCAAAAAAAATCTTTAAATATAAATGTTTAGAACTAAAAAAATTTAACCTTAAAACCATTTTGAAGAAAAAACAAGAAATTTGTTGTATTAATATATTAAAAACAAAAAAAAAAGACCGAATATTTTTTTTTTTTTTTTTTTTGACCCCCTTTTTTTTTAAAGGGAGGTTGTTTATAAAAAAAGTTTGGTTATTGTGGTTATCTTTAGATTTTATAAGAGATATAATTTTTTTAAAATTTCCCAAACCCTTACATTTCAGAACCTTAAAACCGTTTGAAAAATTGTCAACGTCATTGAAAAAGGCTTAAAAAAACGGGACATTTCCGATAATTCCCCCTTTTTTTTTTTTTAACTGAATCTTTTTTAGTTTTTTTTTTTTTTTTTTTACCAAAATTTCTGTCAATGACGCATCGCTGCTTTTATGCCCCGGGTTGTGGGGTCGGGGGGAACAATTCCCGTGGCGTATGCATTTTTGGGGAAAAAAATGATAAAATTTGTCAAAACATGAAAATATTTTTTTTAAAAAAAGTTATTTTTACATTTTTTTAACCCTTTAAATAAGTAACAACCTATATTATTTTTTTATTCGGATTAATAAAAAAATTTTTTTTTTTTAATTTTACACACCTCCATTTTGAGGTTTATAGAATACAAATTTTGAGTTTTTTTTGGGGATTTTTTTAACGTTTTTACAAAAAAAAAAAAAATTTTTACTTTAATTTTTTCCCTTTCGTTTTATTTTTACATGAAAAAAAAAAAAAAAATTTTATCTTAACATAAATTAAAAAATGTTAAAGCAGAACGATAGACAATCCCAAATTACACCGACTTGCCAATTCCCCCCCCATTGAATTTTTTAATATTTTAAAACGATATTCAACGCATTGCTTCATCAAAAAAAACCCCTATAAGAAAAAAAGCCTGGACTCATTTGGAAATTAAAACTATTTGGGCTTTTTTCCATATTTAGGGTTTCCATATCAAAAAATTTTTGATCAAACATTGCGGGCACCGGCCCCCCCTACCTTATAAAAATGTCATAAAAAAAATATTACAACCTGGTAACAGGTCAACATTTTTTAAAATTTTGAGTTGAATTCGGACGCGTTTTACCTACTTTTAGTGGAAATTAAGGTTTTTTTTCCCTTTTTTAAGTGTTTTTTTAATATTATGATAGTATGAGTTTTAAAAAGTTTTAAAAGACAAATTTAAAGGAATATGTCGTAAAATGGAATTCAATTATTTTTTAAATGCTATAGAGGCACCAAAAAACAGCTTCTGATTCATGTTTAACAATCGAAAGTAAAATGTGCAAAAATAGCGAAAAATCGCATTTTCCAGTAGGGAATAATTACGGGATATTGTTTTTTTTGCCTTTTAAAACTCTGAATACCGTACGCGAAAAATTTTTGTTAAACTTGCACATATCTCGGGCAGCACCCAAAGTGGTTAGTTCTGGTTTCGTTCCCGAATCCCATGGTAAACATTTTTAACCATTATTCGTTCTTTAACGTTAACTGGTTTTTTTGTAGGCGGATAACTAGTTAAAGGTTGGTTATATTCATAGTTTACAGAATTAAAAGCACTTAACAACAAAAAATATTTTATACAATTAAAACACTAAATAAGATAAACGATTATAAAATTGGCACAAAACAATATCTATATACTACAATTATTAAAAATTTATAACATTTAGAAAATCCCCTTTGTATAGCAATTAAAATTTAAACACAAAATCTGTCCATAATCAATAATAACTAAATAAAATCATCAAACAGCACGAAAACCCTGTCGATACGCTTATTTTTAAGTCTCTTCAAGTTGTAAACTAAGGAATGTGTGTTGCCACTTTTATTGTTTTCTCGATAACAATGATTTCAATACATATTGGCGTGCTATTTTAAGTGCGATCCTGGTTGGTGATTTATTCTTGCGAATTTAAACGTCTTCCTGTTATTTGAGCGGAAAAGTATATCATAGGCTTAAAAATCATTTACTAGTGTTAGATTTTATTCAGCCGCTTCGTCGGTTGGGTCCGGATTAAATGAGTCACTGACAGAAATTTTGGACTTTAGGTATAGGATACTAGTTTTTGTTTTATATTTGTGGTTTAAAGTATTAAAGTTTAAAAAAATGGATAGAAAAATTATTTTTATAATTATCCATTGGGTGTTATATTTTAAAAAATAATAATACTTATTTTTTTAGATTAAAATGTCGGGCTTTCTATTTAAAAAATATGGTTAGGTCCGATAGCTTTTTTTCCTGACCTATACATACTCGGAAAACGGCAGATTATTTAACAATTTTAAAAATTGTATAAAACATTTTTTTTCATTTCTTTAATTAAAAAAAATATAGTGTCATTCTAAAACTGACATTTTTTTTTTTTCTTTCCCCGGGAAAAATTTTTAAATTTTTCCATTTTGGGTAATGGGAAAAGGCCCTGTACAGTTCCTTTCGAAGCAGCTCAGGAAGATACAATGTGCCTTATTTATGTATCCTCTTACAGTCCAATTGGAAACTCCTGTAATTTCCACATCTGCGCCGTAACCCCTGAAATCTAAACATATTGACTTACGTTTTTTTTAAACCCAAATATAAAAAAGCTTTTGGGAATAATGGAAAAAACCTGTTATTTTTCCCGGGTTTCATGCTGTTATACGCATATTTGAGAGTTTAAAAGGCAAATCTTTTTTTTAAAAAAGTAGTGCCTTGGTCGGATGATGTCTGTAGCGAAATAAGATAGTTTTAAGGGGGCAAAAAACATTGTGGGGCAAAATAAAAAATTTCTGCAACTGTCAGTATGGTACATCAAAATAACTCGTTGATTTCTCCCGCAATAAAATTTAAAAAGACAACTCTTAGTAGAGAACCCAGCCATAAATAAGTTCCAAAATATCATTTTAGGCCCCCCCCCTTTTGAAAGAGTACAGGGCCTGATTACCTACTAATAATAAGAGTTAGATTAGCTAATTTGGATGCTCAATAACACACACGAAAAAAACCTTTTACAAACTTCAAACGACTGGGTGAACTTAGATAAAAGACTTTGAGTTTAAAAAGGGTTTTACAACTAACAGTGGCAGGTTAAACAAGAAATCAATGAATTATCGTGGAACGTACTATACTTGAATATCGTTAACGGAACTGGGAAACTGACAGGGCCGGATTTAACCTTAGAACCGCCCTTGCGCACCGAAGAAAATGCCGCCCTATCACCAAAATTTTTCATAAAACTATAAATCAGATATACAATTTTTGAAGTGAAACTTTTTTACTGACGTATGAGAGAAATTTTATAGCAATGTTAAAAAAAATCCTGTTACGTTTGACCGACTCGGCTGCGGTAGGGGAGTGGGGTTGAGCGCACTTAATGTCGCTGTGAATGTGTTAGTCCCTTAGACTGGTAACTCAATTTAAGCCTACTAAATTACCTTACTTTAGGCATTTGTATCGAAAAGAGCTTTACCAAACATAGATTTTAAATACTATTCGAAACGATTCCGACCGGTAGATTTTAAGAAGTCTCAAAAATAAAATTTTCAGTTTTTTTCCAAAAACTTTTTAACGGGTGTACAGACTGATTCCAAAAACTAATCAGCTATTAATTTAAGACATGTCAAAATTCGTTTATTTGTTCGAGAGGTATCGTTGGCCAAATATTCCGGATAACGTTTACTTATATATTAATGATTTAATTTTAAAATAAAAACTCAATTATCTTAAAAACCTAAAAAGTTACGAAAAAAAAATCCTCAAAATATGCCTTTTAATTAGCTCTAAAAAATAGTTATATACACATTTTCAATAAAATAAGTAATAAAGAAGATATAAGCAAAAAAGTGATTTTGGTCTTTGAAAATTTCTCTGATAACAATATTTTATTGGTACAAGTAAGTATCCCACCCCGTCCTTTTAAAAAATTAAATTTTAAAAATGCCTCATTACTGAATAAACTAATACACATGTGCCTCGAGGCAATGGGGGATAACCTAGTGGCACGAATATTTTATTTAATTTTTTTTTTGTCCAATGACTGTACCCATACCTATCCACTTAAAACTTTAACTTAAATAAAATTTTAGCAATGTTTCAAGCGGAAAGGGCCATTTGCCTTAAGATACATACGAGATGTTAGTACTCAGGCCCAAATTTTCTTGGACTGTCAAGAATATATTAAACACAAAACATAGAATAAAATAAATTATTTATTTCATTTTTCCCCAAAAACCCCTCCCAAATTTAGGGTTTAAATTTTTACGCTATAAATATAGAGCTACTACTGTTATTTTTACAATATGACAGAGTAAAATTTATATCCAGATTTTTTTTCATTGCCTGCTAAACTTTTTGATATAAATAGCAATGATTTATATTTTAAACCTGATTTGTATTACATGACGTTAATAAATTAATAATAGCCTAAACTACCACCATTATTTATTTTAACTTTTACAAGAAAACTGAGTCTTCGTGTAATATTTTCATAACTTTTCCTAGTATTGGAATTTCACTGTAAGGCAGACGTTAACAGGTTTTGTTGTACCACTCGGGACCATCCACCCAAAGGTTAAATGTCGAGCTATTTATTATATTGAATTGGTCGGCTAAAATTAAAAAGACGCAGCCGCTTTTAAATAAAATTTAAATTTTCTCGCAAAAAATATTTTATAGACAGTTTTCTTCGTCTGACATGATTTATTGTGTATTCTTATAGAAGTCAATTGTCTATTATAATGGAATTTTTATATAAAAAAGGCTAAGTAATAATAAAGAAAGCAAAAAGAAAACTCAATTCACGGTTTCGGTCAAGTATTTCGGGGTCCTAGTGATTTTATTAAAAATCTTAAGCTTAGCTTATATTATATCAAGCCTAGGTACTAGATATCGTGAGTCCTGGATCTTAGAATGTTTAGCCATATTTCCAGTAGCGGATTTACATTAGGGGATCCCAAAAACAGGGTGCAAATTTTCTGTGGTGGAAAAGTTGCTTTAAAAAATGCAATTCCGAATTTTTTTTGCTCTATAAAAAAATTGGTACTCTAAAATGATAAAAAAATTAATTTGTAAATACAAAATACTTCAATAAAATATTTTTAAGAAGATAATACATCGGATTTAGTCCAAAAAGTAATAGAAATAGTAATAATACTGAAAAGAATTACGTTCAAGATTATGCAAATACTGTGTTTTAAAATAAGACAGTTTGAATTTTATTTTACTTTATATTTAACATACATCAATATGTTTTAAGCAAAAAAATAATTAGTAAAACGGTTGACCCAATGAATCATTGCCGCTTATTTTAAATTTTATTTATTTTTATTAGAATTTTAAAAAGATGTGAAGTGGTCCAATTATAAGAAAAACCCCAAAAATATTAATAAAATAACTTTGAATGAATTTTTCTGATGATACAAAGAGCCTTCTGAATTTCCCGCAGTATTTTTAAAATATTTAATGTGGTTCTAATATAAGAAAATATCGATAAAATGATCCGAAGTGAGACTTGAAAAGCGTCCGATACTTTTACTTTTTACGGGGAAATTCCTGGATGTACAAAAAAGACCCCTGAATTTGTCCCAAATTTTTAAAGGGTTGAAGTGATTCAAATAAATATATATATATATATATATATATATATATATATATATATATTTAATTATATTTATTTTTATATATATTTATTTTTTTTAAATTAATTTTATATATCCATTTTTTTAAATATATTTTAATTATATTAAAAATATTTTTAAATAAAAAAAAAATTTAATATAATAATTAAATATATTATATAATATAAAAAAAAATTTTTTTTTATATTATTTTTTTATATTTTTTTTAAAAAAAAAATTTAATATTATAATTTATTTTATTTTTTATAATATTTTTTAAATTTTAATATTATTTTTTATTTAAAATTTAAAAAAAATTTAAATATTAAAACCCGAACCCCCAAGTTACCTAGGCTATACAAGTCTTTTTTTTGCTGGGCATTAAAAAAAAAAAAAAAAACCACTACAAAAACCCCAGATTCCCAGTCTACATACTGTGGTCAAAAATAGAGCCAAAATTTAAAGTTCGAGACTTTTCAGATAAACTGTAAAATAATGCAATGAAGTTTGCACTTTTTGTTGCTCTAAAGAAGCTGGGAGCTGCTAGGGAAGGGAAATTATATTAACTTTAGAATAGAAGCGGTCAAAAAAATTAAAAATTTTTTTTTTTTTATAAAAATAACATGATTCAAGAAAGAACAGAATATTAAAAAAAATTTCTAGAAGACGAAAGAAAACCGAGGCTTTCAAGCCGGTAGAACAAAGGGAAATGACGGTCCTGAAAAAATTTTACAAATTTTATTAACCCCTTTAAATTTTTTATAAAAAAATATAAATATATATATATATATATATTATATATATATATACATATCCCAAAAGGGGGATTTTTTTTAAGGGCAAAAATTTAGAAAAACCTCTTTTTTTTTTAAAATGTTATTCTTTTGATTAAAACCGATAAAAAATTTAATTTTTTTTTTGGTTTTTTAAATTGTTTTCACGGAAAAAAGACCCCCTAATATTTAAAAAAGTAGACCAATGGATTGCGGGTTTATCCCTTTTAGTAAAAAAATTTACATTGGGTTGTGTACGTTTAGAGGGCACCCTTTTCCTACATTGAAAATTGTTTTTTTGTTTTATATTTTTTTTGTTTTGACAGCTATACTAGTTTTTTTGCATGTTTTTTTAAAATGGGTTTAGCGAGTTAAAAAAAAAGAGCATCTTTTTTAAAAGGGCCCTTTCATTAGTCTTTAAAAAAAAAACTAAAAACTAGTAACAGCTGTCAAAACTAAAAAATTATGACAAAAAAAAAGTTTTCAATGTGGTAAAAGCCCCCTGGCGGCACACAATCAATGTAAATTGTTACTAAATTGATGAGGTGCAAAAGGACTCTTTTACGCTTCAAAAATTAGTAGAATCGGGGTTTTTTTTGTAAGCAAACAATTTTAAAAAAAAAAAAATAAAAATTGAACTTTGTTGCCTTTAAATTTTTAAAAAAATTTACATTTTAAAAGAAATTATATGAGGCTCTACTATTATTTTGTCAGGGAGAATCTCTTAAGTTTCATGATCGATTTTTTAAATCCTTTTTTTATATATATATATATATATATATATATATATATATATATATATATATATATATATATATATATATATATATATATATATATATATATATATATATATATATATATATATATATATATATATATATATATATATATATATATATATTTATATATATATTTATTATAAGGTTAATTTCTTTGGGCTGTGATTTAATAATATTTTTTGGGGATTCTTTTTTTCGGGTTTTGGAGTCCTTCAAAATTTCAAATGGAAAAAAAAAAAAAGGTTTTTTTTTTTTTTCCCGAAAAAAGTATTTTTTTTTTTAATTGTTTTGACGTTTCGGCCGGATATTTCCCTAGCCCTTTTTTAAATAGTTGTAGTAGTCTGCAACAAATTTTTTTTTTATAATTACTCTTTAAGTTTACATTAAATCCGTTTTCCTTATAATTAACATTTACAAAATATGTACAGGTGCATACATC
>JAHBCN010020239.1:0-15194 GCA_019359885.1 Listronotus oregonensis
GACGACCCGGGGGAAAACTTTTTTTTTTAAAAATAAACCCCTTTAATTCATTTTGGCTTATTTAGTTTGCCAGGGACGGATAGCTTTAACACAATAATAGAAAATTTTTTAACACCCTGATGAAAAAGGCTCAACAATATTTTTTTTGGATAGCTTTAACCTTAAACAAAAAAAAGGAATTCTTGATTGAATCGATAAAATAAACTGTTTACGAGAAAAAAAATTTTTAAATTTTGGTATTTTTTTAAATTATACAGGGTGTTTTCTAATTTAGGGTCAATTTTTAAAGAAGCAATTTTGGGTCCATTTTAAAAAGAAAATTTCCCAAATAAAGTATTCCTAAACGTCTTAATTTTTGGATACAGGGTGGGAAAAATTTTTAAAAAAATTAATCATTTAATTATTATTTTCTGTAATACCACTATAGATATTTTAATGAAATTTGGCATAAATGTACTATGTATCAAGAAGCATTTTTAGTGTACCACTTTTTTTTTTATTTTGACCAGGGGCGTTGGAAGTGGGGAAAATGGGCTATTTGGTGCTATTGGGGCAAGGAAGTTTAAAGGTGTAGGGAAGCCCAATACTGTAGAAAAAAAAATTTTCCAGGCGTGCGGGGCAGCGGGAATGGGGGGATTGGCCCGCGGAATTTGCGCAATGAATAGTAGGTCGGGGCCGGATTTCCAAAATTTTTTGTTACTATCTATAAAATTTTAAAAATGTAAAATTTCCCAACCCTTTTACTGTTTTTTTTTTTTTTGCACAAAATTGTTGGTTTTTAAAAGGATACTACTATAGAAAAATTTAAAATTATTGTGAAATATTAGATTTTATATCATCTGATATAATATGGAAAAAATAGATGGCGCCACTTTATCCTTCTATTTAAAGGGTCGTTTTTTTTTTAAAGTTTTGTATTTTTCCAAAAAAATCTTTGTAAATAAATAAAAACATTTTTTTTTAAAAAAAATTTCAAACATTGTATGATAGTATTTTGTACTTATCCCCAATTTTGGATAAAAGAAGGGAAAGATAGTGTAAATGAGTTTAATCTAATAAAAAGGGATTCTGGTTGAATTTTAAAAAGGAAAAATTTTTTTTAAAAACTGTTTTTTGGCATCCCCCTTTTTCCCCAAAAACAAACTTTTGGGGAAAAGGGGAAAAACAGTGGTTAAAAATTTTTAAAAAAAATTTTGGGTACCTGAGTATCCTTTAAAAAACAGTACCCGTTAAATATTATGTTTTACAGTATGTCGAGCTTAAAAAGTTGATAATGCAAAAATTAAGAAACCAAAAAAAAAAATTTATTTTTAAACAAATGGTAAATTTCTTGGGGAAAGGGTTTTTTCCCCTTTTTTTGATCAAATTTTTCCTTTTTCCATTCAAAACAAAAAAATTTAAAAAAATTTCCAACCTTTTTTCCAAATTCCCCTTTTTTTTTCAAATTTTTAAATTTTTAAAATAAAAACACATATTTTTTCCTTTTTTAAAAAATTTTTTTATTTTTTTTCATTTTTTTTCCCCCTTTAAAAATTTTTTTTTTGGCTTTTTGTTAAAGGCAGCAAATATTTTTAAAAATAAAAGTGTAAAAAAGGGGTAAAATAAACAAAAAAAAAAGGGGTTTTTTAAAAAGGGGTTTTTGTGTAAAAAAAAAAGAATTTTGTGCAAAAAAAAGGAAAAAAAAGGTTAGTTTGATTTTCCAAAATTTTTTTTTATGAAATCTCAAAAAAAAACATTGCCGAAATTTTTTGATTTGTAATCATTCCCCAAAAAAAACCCCAAAAAGCCCCTTCCCCTTTTTCAAAATTGGGGAAACCCGTATATATTTAAAAAATTTTTTTGGGCTGCCCCGTAATCAAAAATTTTGATCCCTTTAAAAAAATGTACTAAATTATTAAATAAATAAAATACCCCCAAAAAAAAACCCATTTCTTTTTTTAAAAAACCCCGAAATAAAAAAAACATTGTGGAAATCATCTAAAAAATAGTTTTAAAAATTTCCCTTTCTTTTCCACTAATAAAATTTTTTTTGAAATTTTCATTTTCAAAATTTTTATAATTGATATATTATTATTTATTCGGTTACCTAACGTTAGGTCTTATAAAAAGAACCTTATTTTAAAAAAAAAAAAAAACTTACCTAAAATTAAAAAAACGGGTATGTTACCCTTGAATTTGCAAGACAAAACCATACTCTAGTCATTTTGTTACGATATTATAAGTAACAAACAATAAACACAAAACTATAGTCACAATTTAATAAACACTAATCACTAAAATAAGGAAGGTTTTTTGATCAATCCAAAAAACAGTACTCCGGCTCAATTATAATGTGTTGGCTAACTTCACATTGATTTATCAGTGTGTAAGTAGGCAACACATTAAGTATTTCGTGAAATTTTGTTATTGCGCAGAATCGGCGGGGCCAACTCTGACAGTTATTTTCATACTGGGCTGGACATTTTTTTGATCCGAATGGGCCATAGCATTGGGCTTCCATACACCTTTAAACTTCCTTGGTTATCCCCGGTATCAAAATTGACGATATAATACTACTAATTAGACGTATACTTGCTTCTATTTAAAATGTTCCCCAAAATATTATTTTTCTACATGTGCAAAACTTTCGATTTTTTTTGTATTATTTCATTTTTTAAGTTAATTTTTTTAAAGTCGATTTAATATTTTCAAAGTCCCTTTTTTTTTAAATAAAGTCGGTTAAAAAAACTTACATTTATTTCCTTACTGTGACATACCCGTTCACCTAATTTAATTAATATATGTGTAATAAATTTACGAGAAAGTAAAAATTGGGAATAAATTTATATTATAGCAAATTCAGTGCCTTAATTAGTGTAATATATTTTAGCAACCGTGACGTAAAAAAAATTTCAGCACCACCGGCCCGAAATCACTGAACCTTCGAATTATAATTAGCTTTTTTTTTTGATTCAATAAACGTTTTCTTAGTTTTGCTTTATTTCGTCTTTTTTTTTGGGGTGAACTTTTTGGGAAAAAACGACTTTTTTTAAAATTTAAAAATCAAAAAAACGGGGGTTTCCTTAAAATATGTTTTTTTTTTAACGGGAAAATTAATTATATATTCAAGGAAGAATTGAAAATTAATTTTTTTTTTAAAAATTTCCCCGAAACATTTCTGGGTAAGTAGGTTTTTAAATTTTAAAGGGTTTTTTAAAAAGGAAAATTTTAATAGAGGGGTTATTAAGCTGCAAATATTTACATATGATAATCTATTAGGGTTTTCAAACAAGTATACCGGGTGGTGCGTCGAAAGAGGGGGCCCCGGGGAAAACCCCCAGAAATTTTTTTGGGGTAAATTTTTTGGGGCCCCGTACATTTTACAGGAAAATTTGAAGAGACCAATCTAACAAGCCCTCGTGCCAATTTAAAAAAAAAAAAATTTTAATAGGCGAATCTTGAATTATTCAATTAAATGTAATTGCAAAACCCCCAAATTTTCGGTTCAAAAAAAACCCAAAAAAGGGCCCCAAAAAAAATTAGTTATTTTTTTTAAAAGGGGGGGAAAACTTTTTGGTGTGGGGGGGTTTTTTTAAAGGCCGAGGCGGAAGCCGGGGTTTTTTAAAAAACCTCCCAAACCCAAAAAAAACCCTTTTTTGCATCGTGTAATGTATTTTTTTTTTTCTGCTACTGTTCTATGTATCGCATAAAATAACCCATTAACATCTTTTTTTAAAATAGAAATATCAGAGTTTTTGTTTTCCCTTTTTAAAAAAATTAATCCTTAACCAACACTTTTTTTTGTTGACATTGTCTGTCATCAGCCCTTGTCAGATTTTGAATTATTGTTAATTTAGTATAAACCATTCCCATTTTAAAATGTTAAATGAATATAAAAAAAGGCACCCCAAAAAGGGAGCTGACCTTGGGTGTGCCTCACTTCTGCCAGACAAATCTAAAGAGGGGGACCATCAAACAAAATAAATCGTTTTCTGAATGGCTTGCTACAAAAAATGTGGGGGGGGAAATTTACGAGAATGTGATGTTGGGTATTTTCAAGAAAAATCCGAGTCTTTATCACCACCAACCCTTGGGGGCTGTATTTTTCCCTGCTCAAGTTAACAATTTCCGTAAACAAAAATCAAGATATTTCGGAGTTCAAGAAACTAGTTGCTTTTTTTTAAAAAGGGAAAAAAAGATGGTTATGAGGAAAAAAGTAAAAATTTTTTTAAAAAAAAGAAATCATAAAGTTTTTACTTAACGCGCCTGATAAAAAGGGGGACTTAGCAATGAAAGTAATAGCCATTATGGGAGTGGCTGGGGCATGGGACAGAGAAATATACAGAATGAAGCTAAGTTGTAGAAATAAGAAATGACGTGGCTATAGTAAAAATAGTGGAGTCTAAAAATAAAGTTAAAAGAAATTTTTTGTAACCAACAGAAAAGGGAAAAATTTTTGGGGCAGATTTCTACAGGAATATATTAAGCTGAGACCAAGGAATGCCCCTAGATGAGCGTTTATTATATCGTTATGAAAGAGGTAAATGTGTTAATCAAGTAATTGGAAACCCCCAAAAAAAATTTTAAATGTACCTAAAAAAATTTTGGGAAATTTTTGAAGTTTTAAGACTTTGGGGAGATACACTGGCCATTTTTTAGAAAAACTCAACTACGTTTCTTCCCAAAAGCTTCGGATGTCGATATTTTGGACTTGGGGGGGGGTTGGAAAAATTTTTTCCCCTTTTTTTGCGGAGGGAAATATTGCTTTTTTCCTAAAATAATAAGGTGGAAATTTAAAAAAAATTTTGAAATTCCACCAATATTTCCTCTAATGAAAAAAAAAGAAAAAAATGAATATTAACGAGTTAAAAAGGGGGTAACAAAAACCCCAAAAAAAAATTTAAAAAATGTTAATTCAAGTATTATTCCTCCAATTTCTTTTTCTAATTGCTCCCAAAAATTTTTCAATTACTTTTAATGTTAATACCTAACCTAGTTTTTTTTAAAAAAATTTTTTCATAAATTAGTTACAAAAAAAAATATTTTCCCTTTTTTTTTTCTCTTACTTTTTGTCCAAAGGGGAAAATATTACTTTCGTAGCTAGCAACCCGCAACCAGGTAACACGAAGGTTTTTTTCGTTATCATTCGCGGTTTTTTTGGACCACAAAGTTTTTTTTATTTATATAGTAGTAGAAAAATGAATATTGTCCCTGACATAAAAAAATGTCAATAAATCAGTGACAGTCGGTTTTTTTAAAAAAATTTTTAATTATTCAATCGACGAAAAAGTATCCAAAACCGGGGATTTGCGGGAAACAGTTTTAGAGCAGTATCAAAATTTTTTTCCCCGTTTATTTCCCACCCCCAAAAAAATTTTCCCCTCAATTGCAACTATTAAACGTATTGTCAGAAAATTCGGGCCCCAAAAATCCCCTAATAAAAAATTCTAAATGTTCAACTCAGGATATCAAAAATTTTGAGCCGAAAAAAAAGAGATAACAGAGATCTTAATATTTTACTGAATGTGGGGAAAAAAAAATGGTTAGTAGGGGGGGTTTTTGGGGGAAGAGGTAAATAAACATCATACAACGGTTTTGCGCTTTTGAAAAAACACAAATATTATTCGTAAAAATTTTTGAAAAACATCAAGAGCTGCAGGAGGGAGATGAAGAGCGAAAAATGGCATTTTGTTTTGAAAAGATGGAAAGAGCAAATAAAAGGGAAATTTTTTTTAAAAAATATTTTTTTACCGATGAATATACATTCACCCTCAACAATGAACCAAATTTCAGAATTGCCGGTATTGGAGCCAAGAAATTGAGCATCCTTTGTTTATACTCGGACACAATACCCCAAAAAAAAAAATGTATTCATGGAAAATTTTTGGGGGGCAATGTTTTTTTTTTTTTTAAAAATCTTTTTTGGGGGTTTTCTTTACTCAATGACTATTTTTAATTTAGTCATTTTTATTTATATAGTTATTAAAAATGCATGGTTGAAAAAAAATTAATTTCTCGAAACTCTTTACAACTGAAATTTTTAAAAAATTTTAAAATTTTTAGAATCATAGTCATACTTATTTGCGGCAATTTTTTTATAAATAAAATAATATTATTTTATTTAAAAATGCTTTTATTTAAAATAAAAAATAAATATTTGACAAAATTTAAAAAAAAAAGGGAAACCCAGAATCGCCTTGCTTTTTTTCTCATTTTGGGCTGACTAGTGTGTTTTTTTTGGGGAAACATCCTAAATGTTTTTTAATAATACATCCAGTGCGTAAATGCGTATGTCTTTTCTTTTACACGAAATACACGAATTTTTAGAACAAAAACCCCTGTAAGGGTGTAAGGCTTTTTGGGGGAAAAAAATTTCTATTTAAACAAGCTACAGGTGTGGTTTTAAAAAGAAAACCCCTTTAAAACCTTGGTCAAAAGTGTATGTAAGAAGGTAATAAAATATTTTTTCAAAAAAAAAAAAAAAAAAGAATGGGGAAATTATTTTCCCCCCCCAGCGTGTGGAAAAGTCCACTTTTCCGCACGCATTTGGTAAAAAAGAAAATTTTTCCCCCCCCGGGGGGTTTTGGGGGGGAAAAAATAAAATACTCTAAAATCTTTCGGAACCCCAAAAATTTTTATTTTTTTAAATAATTTTGGGGGGTTTCATGCAATATACGAAGCCCTTGCAAGTTTTAGTTTATTCTCTTTTTTGTTTGTTACTTCTTTTTTTAAATTTCCCCTTAAAAAAAATTTTTTTTTTTAAAAAAATTTAAACAATGTTTTAATCTTGGTGATTTTAACACAAGTCAGATTTTTCTTCGTTTTTCCCCCTGAACAAACAATTGCACAAATGAATTTCAAAACAAACAAGTTTTTTAAATGAAAAGGCGCCCCAAAAAAAACTTTTTTTTTAATTTTAAAAAAAAAAACCGGGAAAAAAAAAATTTTTTAAAATGGTAGTTCCGATGAGGAGGCCGATTCTATCCTGGATGCAGCAAATACCGTAAGTTTGAATTTATTACCAGCAAAATCTCGTGAAAAATATGAGAATCAATATAGTCATTTCGAAAACTGGTGCTCCAGCAAGGGGACAAAAAATATTAAAGAAGAAGTGGTAATTTTTTCTCGAAAGTTGCCTCCTCTCCCATTTTGACCAAATTTGGTATACCCGGGGGTTTTTTGGGGGGCTGATTACGAATCTGAAAAAAAAATTTTTTGGCAACGTTTGTTTTCGAGATATTCATCATCAAAATCGAAATCAAACTAAGCTTATTTACACTATTCCTCCTTCTTTTTCACAGAATTCTTGATTTTTTCACCAAATTGGTACACAATATTTCACAAACACCTTTTAAATACTTTTTTTTTTTTTTAAACCCCCTTTTTTTTATTTAATTGCAAACCTCCACTTTTACACGCCGCAACTTAGGCAACCATGTATACACTAGGCTTTTTTTAAACAAATGTGGCTGCTGCCTTTGAACTTGAAAGTTCGCAATTTAATGGAAAAAAAAGGGGTAAAAAAAATAAAAATACAAGGTTTTAAAAAAGGGGGTTTTTAAAAAATTGTGCGCCCTTTTTGTAACAATCAAAATTCTTACAAAAAAAAAGGGGGGAAAATAGTGAAAAAAAGGTTAGTTTGATTTTCAACGATGATGAATATCTCCGAAACGTTCCGAAAAATATTTTTTTAGATTCAAAAGGGCCCAAAAAACCCCTATAAAAATTTTGGGCAAAATCGGGGAAACCTTTTGAGACAATTCCGAAGAAGTGTTCTTGGCCTATTTTGCATTTTCAAAAAAAATATAAACCTAATACTTTATGGAGTAAGTACTCTATGTTAAAATGTGTCCTCAAAGTGAAAAGAAACCTTGATTTAAGGGTTTATATTTCCCAAACTAACATTATACTTAAACACCCAAAAAGTGGGATACCCCAAATTTAAAAAAAAAATTTTAAAAAAACCCTTTAACCCCAAAAAATTTAAATTTTTTTAATTTTGAAAAAAAAATTTAAAGGGGTAATGAAAATTTGATGGGGGTTAAAATTCCTGACAGTAAAAATAACACTTCCAGAATCTTTGAGTGCCCCATGAAACAAATAAGGGAAATTTTATCTGCAATTGTACCGTAAATATGCAAATTTGCGAAAACCACATACCCCACACAGACTTTTTTTTGTCCAGTAAAAAAGGAGCATGCAGTACGTGTTGGGAATAAAAATAGGTAAAATGCCTTCAGAAATTGCTGTATACCTAAAATTAAAAAATCCAAAAAGGGGACACTGGACATAGTTTTCGTCGATCCTCTGCGACTATGTTGGCGGTTCCCGGGGAGAAGGAAGGGTCAAGCCAATTTGGGGTTAAAAATTTTAAACGGCTGTAGCTGAGAGCTACATTGATGAATCCACGAATCAGAAAAAGGATATGTCGAATAAAATATTGACCATGAAAAACCCCCCTCCGGGAGTTTGCCCCCAACCCTTCTCAAGCCGTACAATAAGCCACCCGCTAAATGAAATTACAGGTTCTGCAATTTTTACAATATGGTAATAAATGTTCTTTTTTTTTGTAAATGTTATCAAAAAATAATTCCCATTTATAAATATGTTGTAGTAGTTCTTTCAGATTAAACATAATTTAAAAAATAATCATTGCTTTAATATTGGTATTATCTGACGCTCGTAGGAAAAATTTTTTCCCAAACGCTTGCGAAAAAGTATTTTCCGCATTGACTGCGGCAGTCGCTTTTGCGGGAAAGTATTTTGCGCCTTTTTAAAAAAAAAAATAACTATTTTACATTACGTTACCGTAAAAGACGGAATTTGCCAAAAGTCTCACTGAACGAGCACATTCACACCGTCAACACTATTTATGGCACCAACGTTGTTAGTTTTTTTTTTAGTGCTTGTTAATTTTTTTTTTATTTCGGCCTTTCCGATAACATATACACTGAATTAACCAACCAAAAAAAAAAAACAAAAAAAGGGATGAAACAAATAAGGGCCATCAAAAAAAATTGTAAATAAATTTTTTGTAAAATTTTTTTCATACCGACTTTTTATTTTTTTTTTTTGGTTTTTAAAATTTTGTGTGTTTATAAGAAATAATATTTTATAATTTCAAATTATATTTTTTTAATCAATTTAATTTTTTTAAATTACTTTTTTTTTTTTTTATTGTATTATATTGCATTTTTTTTAAATTTATTCGATTGACGGTAAAAACCATTTCTGTTTTTTTTAAACTTGTAAACCTGATCCCAAAAAAAAAAGTTAAAGGGGGAGGGAAAAACACTGGGAAATTTTTTTACTAATTACTAATTAGATACGTTGTTTTTTCAGGATAAAAAAAAGAAAGAGTCGTCAGAATCCCCACCATGAATCGGAACTGGAAGTTTTTCCCAAGGGCCACTGGACGAGAGGTGTTTCCCCACCATGTGCAAATCACTTCATCCAGGAACAGTGGTGGTTTGGTCCCGATGTATAAAGGAGCAGACAACGAAGACATATGGATTGACAAGTCTAAAAAAGGGACATATTACAGCGGGTTTTGCATGTTTTTCCCCGTATCATAACTTTGTTATCGTTTAAACATAAAGGTATAGCATTTGGTATGTTAATTGACCCTAAGTTTTCTAATTATCTGTGAACAAAATAAAAAGTTATATCAAGTGGTTTGAGATATTTGATTTTGAAAATAGCCTACTGATTGAGTGACTAACTTAATGACTCCCCAAAAATTTTGGGGTCTTCCTGACAAAAATAATTGCCATTTTTAGTAAGAACGCCCTCAAGAGGGTGTATACAAGGGTTTCTTTAATATGCTAATATTTAAGGGGGGGATTTTTGGGCTCATTTTAAGAAAAAAAAAATTCATATGAAAAGTATGTCCTAAACGTCTTATCTTTTGGGATACAGGGTGTTAAAATTTAAAAAAAATTTTTTTTATTGTCATTTTTTTATACCACTTTAAACATTTTTTTGAAAATTTGTGTTTATGCATTAAAAAGCATTTTTTGACCTAAGAAACATTTTTTTATTTCCAACAGTGGCGTCCGTACTGGACTCTGACTAGATATTTTTAAAGAAAAAAGTAGTACGCCACTGCTTTCTCTTAAAATAAAAATTATTTTGGAGTCCCCGGTCAATTTAAAACAAATTTAGTTACTTGACTTTTTTTCGTACGACTCACCGTTTTCCCATAAAAAAAAATAAATTCACTTATTTGCATCTTATTGGACCAATTACGAGAAAAACCGATTTATGTAACTTTGAACAATAATTTATTTAATAAGATAACTTTTAAACGTTGAAATTATGAAAAATGTTTCTTGGGTCAAAAAATGCTCTTTAATGCATAAACGCCGTACACCAATTTTCATAAAAATATTTAAAGTGGTATGAAAATGACAATAAAAAAATATTTATTTTTTAAATTTTAACACCCTGTATCTCAAAAGATAAGACGTTTAGGACATACATTCATATGATGATTTTTTTTTAAATGGGTCCAAGAATCACCCTCTTAAATATTAGCAAGTTATTAAGGAACACCCTGTATTTAAGTTGTTTTTTGACTTGGCAATTTTTTTATTTCTCGGTCGTTATTAATGTTTTCGTAAAAACTGCTTTGTCGTTAATTACTAAATCGATATCTGCTATTTTTCCCAGTATATATGATCTATGCCAGACACTTTTATTATAGAAAATTATGTTGTCGTTTTAAGGGCAAAGGTAATATGGCACCTTTTTCCTTTAGGCACCCTGCACTATTTCTTGGTGTATTTATTTGTTTCAGGCTATTATTAAATCAATTAATTTAAAAAAAACTTGCGGTTTACGGTTTCGTTATACAGGGTGTACAAAAATGCATGGCCAAACTTCAGGAGGTGATTCCTCATTAAAAAATATTTAAAAATGTTCCCCTAAATATAGGTCCGAAAATGCATACTTTCCAAGATACAGGATACAGCAGACAAAGGAAATGCCACTGTAGTCATGGATACATTTACCTATGATGAAAAAATTGACGAAGTCCTTCGTAAAGGCAAATACAGACTCCTTGATCAAGATCCAACACCCTTAATAGAAAACAAAATTTACAGGACTTTAAGAAAATATAAAAACTTTCTGACGGACGAAACTAGAACAACTCTAACACCTCATTATAGTAAGCCTCCACATCTATATGGACTACCAAAAATAAACAAGGAAATTCATTTAAGGCCAATAAGCCCGGAATAACAAAATGGTCCTTTGCTGAAAACCCCTTTATAATCCCTTTTGAAAACCCCGTTTTTTTGGGAGTTTTCAAAAAAAAAATGGGCCAAAGATATTTCGAATTTATGTAAAAACAAAAATTTTCCCCGAAAAATTTTAACCCAACGGGAACTCAAAAAGATGACCTTTACAAAGCCCCCCCTCCCCTGGATATTTTTATGGCTTGAGTTTTACTTTAATAAAAGATGTATTCCCCTTTTTAAAAAAAAAAATTTTTATTTTTGAGGAAACCAATTTATCCTAATAAACCAAAGTTTGGCACCATATTGCTTTTTTTTGTTTTTAAGCGAAAAATTTGGGTTTCTTAAAAATTAAATTTTAATGACAAATTACAAGGGAAAAAGGAAAAAATTCGGCCACCTTTTGATTTTAGTCCTTTGGGCAAAAAAAACCCATATGAAATCCCACCTACAAATTTAAAAACCAAACCCCCCCTGAAAAAAAACGAAAGTTTTTTTCCAATGGGGGGTGAATTCCCGTAGGTCTCTAACCTAAGTTTTTTGGGTTAAAAAGGTACAGGGGGTTGGTTAAAAAACTCATAAATATAAGTAAAAAGAATTTAAATTTTAAAAAAGTTACCCCAAATATTTTGCATTCCTAAAAAAGAATGGGCCCAAATAAGGTAAAATAAAAAACTTTTTAAAAAAATTTTAAACATTCACAAAACCAAAAAAGTTTAAAAATTTTTCAAAATTTCCTTTAAGGGGGAAGTATTTCGGGGCAAAAGAATAAAATTTAAATTAAAAGCCCAAAAAAAAACAACGATAAACCCAAAATAAATTTGCCCAGCGGGTAAAACCCCCGTTCTACGGAAAAAAATTTTTAAAAAAAAGAAACCCATGAAAAAAAAAAAATTTAAAAAGAATGTTAATTCCAAAAAATTTGTATTTCAAACCTATTGACTTAATTTTTTGCCTTTTTAACCTAAAATTTAAAAAATTTTCAACGGACAGAAAAAGGTTTGTACTTTTAAAAAGTTTTTTCATTTAAAAACGGGGAAATTTCCAAGAAATTTGACATTAAAAAAAGCAAGGAAAAAAATTTTATGTTTTTACGAACATTTTAAAAAAAAAAAAATTTTTGTTTTTTTAAATCCCCTGACCGTTTTCAAAATTTTCTTTATTTTTTTTTAAAAGGTATTTACCCTTTAAATTAACGTTATTGGTCTGACGTAACAAATTTTTTTATTTCTTGTTAAAATTTTTTTATTTTAAAGGGTTTCCCAAAAATGATTTTATAAAAAAAATTTTGATTTCTATTCCCAAAAAATTTAAATTTAAAGAATTTTGGAACTTAAACGGGGAGGGAAAGGGGGTTCCCCATTTTTCCTTAATATAGATTTTCGTTACTATTATAAATTGTACAAATTCAAATTTGCTTCTTTTTTTTATTTTTTCAAAATTTTTTTTTAAAATTTAAATATTTAATTATTTTAAATTTTTTAATCATTCTTTTTTAAAAATTTCTTTAACCTTCTATTTTTAAAAAATAAAAAAAAATTTATCACAATTTTAAAACTGAAAAAATAAGAAGGTTTTTACAATTAAATAACTTCTGAACCCCAAAAATATAATCACACAAAGCAAAACAATCGAAACAATACGGCTCCATAAAATCTCTCCTACACACTTAGCATTTTGACTCCATCAAAGAAGAGCTGTTCGTCTTATTAATATCCCACACTTACAGAAAAGCTTCCTTTCCCTTTCCCACCGACGGGCTGTAAGGTAACTGTCGCTCCGAAGAGTTGGCGAGATATTTTTTTCTCTGGCAGCCCCAGCAGAGCAACAGTGTGCCACTTTTTTAAAATCCCAGTCAACTTAAGAGGCCCCAACTTCCCAAATTTGTTTGTTCCTTTATCCCTGTCCGACTATGGGAAACCGCACACGCAGAAGTTTTTTCCTTTTTTTCCCGACCCAAATATTTAAGTTTGTGGAATAAACTCCCCCTTACCACATTCAGACAGCCACGGTACGGGACGGCCCACCTTCGTAGGCTGTCCCAAGATAAAAGCAATAAGAGGGTTCCGTGTTTTTTTTCTTGTTAAAAAGTGTTCCATATGTGAAAAAGTTTGAAAACGCTGGGTTAGACAATTAAAAAAAACTTTTTTGTCTCCTTATTTTTTATCTTGCTTGTTTTTTGGAAAAAAAAAAAAATCGTTGCAAGTATCTAGAATCCATTAAAAAAAAAAGCAAAACAATTTGCAGCTGAAGTTAATTATTTCACTTTGTTTTAAGATTTTAAATCGCGGCAAATTAGAATTTAAATTTTTAGTTTTTTTGGGAAACCCGGGGATTGCATTAAATTGTTTTTTTTCTTAAACTTGCACAAGATAGAACAAAAAAGGGCAAAAAAGTTGTATTATCCAATAAATAAAGGGACAAAACAAATAAATCTGTACAGATTTCCCCTTTTGGCGCAATTCTTAGGTCTTTGGGGATGCTTTCGAGCAGAAAGTTCATCAACATTAACAGTTGGGAAAGGGGTGAAAATGGCCCCCTTTAAGGCCTCAAATGAGTTTCCCGCTAAAATATGCGAATTGAAGAATTTTTGTTTTGACAAAAAATGAAGATTGCTATAAAAGGTAAAAAAATGGTCCTTATAGTTTTTTTCGAAAAATCGATAGTTTTCGAGATAACGGGACCCGAAAGTCCCCGCTAGAATGCCGCTATCTTTATGGATTTACTTATAAGCGGGCGGACGGAATTGTTCCATTACTCGGGCAATAATGTATAGTCTGTCTTAAAGTATGTCGTTATGGCTTTTGACGGACCATACCCCAATAAACCTTTAACGATTTTATTACCTATTATTATTGGTAAACCCATTTGTTCAAAAAGGGCAGGGGGGGCCAGGTATTTCTTGAGTATTAACCATTAGGCATATAAATATTTTGGCTAATATTTTAGTGGCAGTGTTGAATAACCGTTTTTACTGTGCGTTTCGAAAAAATTGTTTTACGAGAATAAAACTATGTCGCGTCGAAATCATTTGTATTAGATGCAAAACAGGTTGTGAAAAATGTGTATGAAACTTTAATCAGTAGAGGTCTGATTAAACAAGAAGCTTTAAAAGAAACCTGTCTACTTACAAAAACTCAAATATCATCGATAAGGGATATTATTATTATGAAGAATTGAAAAAGAAAAAAAGTAGTGATTTTCAATCTCACCGTATAGACAATAGTGATCAGGACCTAATAAGAAGGAAAATATATTGTCTTTATAAAAACGGAGTTTTCCTACCTTGGATAAACTGAAAAAGAAGCTAGACAAAGACGAAACCAATATAAATATTAGCCGTGCCACCCTCCATAGAGTTGTTTGTAAAATGGGATTTAAATACCGCAAAAAGACAAAAGACAAGTAGTAATGGAATCGCACAGATTACGCACTTGGAGATTTAATTACCTTCAAGAAATTAAAAGATATAGGTTAGAAAACAGATCCATAATTTACTTTGATGAAACATGGGTTTGATACACACGACACAGTATCGAAAGGATGGGTTGATTATAGTCAAAACTGTCAGACGAAAGCACCTTCAAATAAAGAAAACGCATTACCATAATCACACTGGTTCAGAAGACGGATTTTTCCCAAACTGCTTGCTGTTGTCTGCAAAGAATAGTAAGGATTTTAGCTTGGAAATTACGAGGATACAAATGCAGAACTTTTTGAAAACTGGTTTCAAAATTATCTTTTAAAAAATATTCCAAACAACAGTTTTATTGTCATGGATAACGCAAGCTACCACAGCCGTCTACTAAAAACCCGCTTCGTTAAAACCGAAAAAAAATAGTTGTGGGATTTTTTTGAACAATTAACCTTTTTGAGGCCTAAAATGGTTTTAGTTGTTAAGGTTTTTGTTGAAAACGCCGGGGCTCAATTAAGCAAAAATCCCCTTTTTCTAACTGTCTTTTTTAAATTTTTTGT
>JAHBCN010020240.1:0-15202 GCA_019359885.1 Listronotus oregonensis
CTGATGCGGAAAAAAAAAGTAAAGATATGAAAACTTATCTCGATAAACATAGACTACAAAAAAAGGATGAAAACACTGAAAATAATAAACGGGTTTGAACCCAAAGAACATGAAAACAGGGGGGAACAAATACATTTCAGCTGTATACAGATGAAAAAAATTTTTAAATGAAAAAAATCAACAAGAAAAAGTCTTTTTGCCTACTCGTTCCTTTCCACCAGAGAAAGTAATGGGACGCAAAGAAAATGATGTTGCCCACATTTAAGAGAAATAGATCTGAGCTAACCCCGGGAAAACCCCGGACGAGATAAAATCCGAAAGGAACAAAACAAGGATGTGAAGAGTTTAGGGAAAAATTCTAATACAATAATATGGCCCCAATTGTCGATCTGACGCAACAGCCCACATCGATCTATTGGAAGTTGCAATAAATTCTCGGGAAATTAAAATGACTTTTCAGGGATAATAACATGGACAAAAAAAAGTTCGAGATGCGCTTTTATTCTAAAAAAGGGGTTTACAAAACTCGCCTACCGAATTGGACAAGTTGAAAAGCAAAATTTGGAATTGGCTGTTAAATTACAAAAAAAAACGTTACTACAAGCGAAGTTACTGAAAAATACTTTATTGGACGCGTTAAAGAAGGTTGTATGAACCCCAAAAAACAATACGTCCACCAGTAAAAACATACAGCGTAGGTAAGGCAGAATAAAGGGGAAAACAAAAAATCGATAATAAAAATTTGGCCCAAACCCCCACAAATAAGAAAACTTGAAACCATAGTAAGTAAAATAAAAAGTTCAAGGAAAGTTCTTGGAAATTAAAAAAAATCTTACTATTCCCAGTAACATTTCCGAACATTTAAAAATATAAAAACACTAAAAGGGGGGACCCCCGTAGGTTAGAATTAGAGCAACAAACAAAACAAACGGAAGCACTTAAATCAAAAAGGATTTTGAAATCAAAGAGCTAAAAAATACGGATCTAATAATGTTTACTGGCATTAAAAACGGGACAAAACCGAAGAATTTTTGCAAACTTTAATGAAGGAAAACCCAGATATAAAAAAAACTTTGGTGATGATTGCAGAAAAAAAATTAAATTTGTAACAAAAAAGGTGAAAAGAATCGCGGGGAAAATTGGATATTTCAAACTAATAGCCTCATTTTTAAATGGCTTATAAAAACTGAAAATGTGACTTTTGACGCCCAAAAGTGTTTTGCAGGAATATTTGATATTGCCATGTGCTATAAATGTTGTTTATTTGGTCATATAGCAAAGTATAAAAGGAGAATTTTGTTGCCCAAGTGAGGGGAAAGCACGAAGGCAAACTTGTCCTGAAAGCAAAAGTTGACTGTCCCAATTGCAAACGTTTAAAATTAAAAGATCGCATACATACTGCCGAGTCGAAATGTCCTGCATTTCTGGAAAAACCCAAAAAAAGAACAGTACAAATTACAGTAACCATTTAAAAACCAACCTTTTTTGGAAAAAAAAATCCCCGTCCCAAAATAATCTCTGCATAATACACCAAAACGTACAATCGATCGGAAATAGCATTGACCGTATAAAGAGACCCTTAGGATAATCAGGAGTGCTTCTGTTTGTGTATTACAGAACACTAAAAAACAAAAGGGAAATAAAAACAATTAATAAAATTAATTCCTTGATCTTGAAAGGGAATTTTTAAAAAATTAAATGTATTGACAGTATATGCTGTTTATATCTTTGAGTGTCTGATGTTTTTTTTTAAAAAATAGAGATAATTTGAATCCGTAAATATAACTAATACAGGGGAAAAACGATATATCCACAACATCGGTAACTATTACAGAAAAAAATCCTTATTATATGTGTATTAAACTGTTTAATGGTTTACCAAATACAATGAATTATTAATAGGGGTCAAAATGGAAAAAAGAATTAAAAAAAAAAGTTAATAGAGACTGAAACCCTATAGCCTAAAAGCTTTTAGATAAGGAATGGTAACACTGCTATTTTATTGCGTTTTTATTTTATGTTAATTTTTAATTATAATTTGAAATAAAGAAGTTTTTTTTTATTATTATTATCAAACTTTTTTTTTTAATTATTTACATTCATTTAACGTCTAATTGGGTCCCTAATGACTGACTTTAAATTAAATTAACAATTTATCTCCGCAAGCATAGACTAAAGGGTTTGAAAACTGCAAAATTTAAGTTCTGAATCGGAATTTGAATATGACGAGATCTTAAAATTTAAAAAATTTTTAATAAATTTTTTGAATTGATTTATCGCAAAATATTAGTCAATCGAATATATGGCAGAAGTAAATTATACTGAAGTTGCTTCTTTCTCGATATTATTTTTCTTTTAATGGTGAACCATGTGAATCAAATAATGCAGTACTTAGTAAATTAATATTTCCAATGGTAAAAAAAGCCAAAGCATTAACTATTATTTCGAGCCGTGCTAAGTTAACTACATGGAATCAAAATAAAGATATTTTAAAAAATTTTTTTTCTGATCAACGTTCATTTACTTGTTTATTAGAAGAACTACCCAAAAATTAAAAAACCCCAGGCTAAAAAAAATTTTTATAGTTTTGGCATGAGGTGTAAATTTTTTTGAAGTTTAATTTTTTTATCAATTAATGATAATGCAATTTAAAAAAACCCCCAAATACTTTCAAACATATTTTTTCCAAATACAAATGGCAAAAAAGATTAAAACAACCTAACAATTTAAAACAGGCCTCGGGACCGGGGAGAAAAAAATTTTTTTTTTCCGACTCAAGATGGAAAAAAACATTTGAAATTTAAATAATGTATTCCCCCATATTCCAAAATAAAAAATTTTTTTAAATTTAAATACCACAAAATTTATTTAATCAAATTTTTAAATTTTTCCTAACCAAATTTTCAAGTCCAATGTCAGTATTAACCAAACAAATTTTTGTAAACCCCAGTTCATTTTTTCCCCAAAATTTTTTTCATCCACAATCTAGGCCAACGACTGTCTCTAAGGGTTTTATAATATAAATAATACTGAGACAGAACAAATTAATAACACTGAAGACGACAATTATATTAAGATATTCAATATAAACCAATTTTTTATAAAACCCCTCCTCGAGACCAAAAAAAGTGAGTTAGTTGAATTGAATTAGTGAAAAAGTTAAATTTTCAGAAAATTGCCTTTTAAATGGATCTAATTTGAATCAAATCATAATGAAAAAAGGAAAATGGCCTTACTTCAGTTTTTGGGTTTTTAAACCCACCTCCCAGTTTTTTTTTAGACTTAGGAAGTCTCGATGAAAAAATACTTGCAGAAAAACTTTTTTTTTGAACAAAATGTTATCAACCCATTATAATTAAAACTTATGGCGAACAACGAAAAATATGAAGCCCATTTTTCCTGTCATTAAAGAATTTGGATCCAAGAAAAAATAATTTTTTACTTTGTCTGATGCTTATAAAATTATTTGATGGTTTAATAAGCTTTTGAGATCTTCGAAATTTAGGTGTTAACTAAAGTTACAGGACGGATACTTAAAAAATAAAACCCAAACACTACCATTTAAACCAGTTCTACCATCAGACTATGATGGTCAAAAAAATACTAATTAGAGATAATACAATTTTAAGAACAGTTCTTCCTTTTTATTGTTAATAGTGACGGAAACACTACATTCCCAGAATAAAAATAAATTTACAATGTTAAGGTGGGTCCAGACTACTCTGTTCGTACTTGTACTTGGGGCTTCTACTTTGTACTTTAAAACCTTGCTGTACTTGTGCCTTTTTTTTAGTTGACCGTCCACTTTTCCCCACATACACTTTATCATTTGCTAAAATACTGTGCGGCTTTTAATGAATTTATTCTTTATTAAATAAAAAATAAAACAAAATTGAAAAGAAAGACGGTGGTGGGTTTAAAATGGTATTCAAAAAATTAAAGGCAAATACAGTAAAAATAATTTTTTTAAAGTGACCTTAATGTTGAAAACCCTATTTTTCTAATTCTGTAGATGTGGTATAATTGTCAAACTTTAATCGGCCAAAAATTATGAAGAAAATACAACATTTGAAAAGCAACCTGTAAAAGAAGATTATTGAACCCTGATTTGCATTGGGTAATTCGTCACTAGCTTAAGGTGTGTGATTAACAAATTTGCCACCCATCCCAAAAATGAGTTTGCCTTGAATAGTGTGGCGTGTATACCCAAAATGGCCAGATGTGCATTATGAATTTGTCCTTGGGTGCAGGTGTGCATACAAATTTGACCTTGAGTTTAATTTTTCGGGGGTTTTTGTATAAAATTTAACCTTGGTTTAGAGGATACGGTAGAGCGTCATATAAATACACGTATTCCTGTTTGCGCTGCATTAAACCAAACGTTGGTGTCAATAAATAATTTGTTTGTTCAGTTAGTGGTAAAAGTGTAACTAAGAAAATGGCTCAGTACGTGTGTGAAAAGTGTCAAGCAATGTTTACTCGCGTTATTCTTTGACTCGTCATATGAGAGAATCTTGTTCATATCGATTTGTTGATGTGAATATGGCTGGACCGAGTAAAAGATGTAGGTTATCCGGATCACCACCTCGCCACACATGCAATTCTGTGATTTGTGTAATGTGTCAGTACCGCAAAATCATATGATGGCACATCAAAAAACGCTTCAACATCGTAGTCGATTTTGTGTTCCATATCTCAAGGTGCAACGGATTCAAAGTGCATTTAAAAACGTATAAAATCCTACCTTTCTACGACAGTGAGCATATCGACTACACATTATTTTTTTTAGTCAATAAAGGAGCGGGTATTGGTTTTTAAATTTGTTCTACTTTACGGATGCATCATTCGTAAAAAATATGGTTGTTGTTGCACGTTACTATTTACCATCAAAAGATGTTTGTGATGACAATTATTTAATACGTGCAACGAGGTGGTGACAGAGGCAAGGACCTTGTGATATCTACCGTTTCTTCGTCGAGGCCATGAAAAACAGTCGATGGAATTCCAGGAAAAAGATTCAGGTATGTAAAATTAAAAGTGTTATTTAATATTTAATATTGTTTTTTTAATTTTTTTTAAATTGTAAAATTTATTGGGTTTTTTTTTTTTTGTAGGATGGGCTTGGATAAAATTCTCTATCTAAAGAAATATCAACAAGTTTTCACCACTGGCCGGATCGTCCTATGTTAAGTTACCAACATTTTATCCAAAATAAACAGTGTAGTTAATTCTCAATAGGACGAGTGTTGCTTTGCTTGGGCGAAACGTCGGCGTTTTATCCTGCTGCGATTGGACTCAGATCTTATATACCCACAATTCTACAGGTTAAACTTGGGTATGGATTTTCCAGTAAAATTAAGGGGGTATAACAAAGTTTGAGGAGTTAAATAATATTTCAGTAAAAAGTATATGGTTTGGGGGTCAAAATTTGAAAACGATAAGTTAAATATGAGGTTGTTGGCCCCTTAAGGTATACTAAAACAAAAAATCCAAACCCATGTAAATTTACTTTTAATTACAAAAAATTGCAATGTAAAAGGTGATCCTGGTCATATATGTGACAGGTCTCGTCACAAATATCCAGCAGCAAAAAAACAACGTATTTCTGTGATGGTTTTTTTCATATATATTGCTAAAGCATCAGATTTAATATTGCATCAATCAATGTTTGTAATCATATTTATACTTTAACTCCATCAAACGAAACTAGAATAGATAAATTTGGAAAGGCTGTACCCGAAAATATTTTGAAATTTGAAAATATTGAAAAAAAATGCGAGTTCCCTTTGTGGTTTATGCCGTTTTGAATCGGTATTAAAAAAAGTGGGAATACAAAAATCCCAAAATTTTTCATATTAATAGTTTAAACATAAACCATTTTTAAAATTTCTTTTTGCTTACTACATAAAATGCTCTTTTGATGACTCCTTTCGAATTTGAGCTATATCGGGTACTGATGCGGCCAAAGTGTTTGTTGACCGACTCGAAATAGATATGAGACATCTATACAACACATATTTAAAAACTTATGCCAATGATTCCTTTAACAGTGAGGAAAAAATGATTTTCGAAATGCTACGGTATTTTGCATTTGTGAAAAACCTTTTTTGATTGGACGTAAAAGTAAAAATCATTGTAAATAAACTGGGTAAAAAACAAACCGGTCCCGGGCCCATTCCATCAATTTAAATTATAAGGTACCCAATTTTGTTCCAATTCTTTTTCCCCAAATTTGAGTGGCTACGACTGCCACATGTTTATCAAAGAATTATGTGGCCATGGGGACAAAATTAGTGTTGTAGCTCAAAGTAAGGAAAAGTATATCATTTGAAAGAGTATTGATATGCTTTGATTATTTGGATAATAAAACAGGCACAATGAAAAAGAAATATTTACAACTTAGGTTCTTCGACGTTTTAAATTTTATCTTCATCATTGGAAAATTTGGGCAAAGTTTTAAACAATGATGAGTTTAGGAAACCCAAAAAATATTTTGCAAATGATGAACAGTTTACTGATGCGTCAAAAAGGTGTTTTTCCCTATAGTTTTATTGATTCCATAGAAAAGCTGAATCACCCAAATATTAACAAAAGATCGTTTTTTGATACTCTGAACCAAGAAACATAAGCGATGAGTGCGATGAGCGAGCGAAAAGAGTATGGCAATTGTTTCAGTGCAAAAAATTTAGGGGATTATTCGGATTTATATTTGAAGCGGACGTTTTGTTATTAAGTGATATTTTTGAACAATTTCGCGATATTTGTTTAAAAGTTTATAAACTAGATCCCGCGCACTATTATAGTCTTCCAAGTTTGTCGATGGACTGTATCTTCGAATGACCAATGTAGATTAGAACTTTTAACGGATGTTGACATGCTTCATTTTTCAAGAAAGGTATTCGCGGCGGTAAAGTCAGTGTACGAAAGGAAACACATTGCTAATAACAAATATCACCAAACTATGATCCCACCAACCATCATCCTTTATTACCTATTTAGATACCAATCTTTATGGTCATAGTATGTCTCAATTATTACCATTTGCCGGTTTTAGATGGTTGTCCGAACACAAATTTTAAATTTAAATATTATGGCTGTTGACGATGATAGCCAAAGGAATGTTTTAGAAGTGGATGTCAAATTCCCGCAAGAATTGCATGATGCACATTCAGATCTCCCATTCTTAGTGGAAAACACCGTCCCCCCCAGTAGAAAAATCTCACAATACGAAACTAATTCTAATTTAAATGATAAAAAACGGTATATTGTCCCACCACAGAAACCTTTAAAACAAGCCATCAATAATGGGTTAATGGTAATGCGAACATACAAATTTTAACATTTCAGCAATCAAAGTGGTTAAAGACATATGTTGACTTTAATACGGGGATTGCGGAATTCGGCAACAACAAAGTTTGGTAGAATTTATTTAAATTGTTTATAAATCCGCGGAAAACAATAGAAAATGTGGAAAACCGCAAAGACATAAAGTTAATTACCGAATGGGACAATTCCGTCGGTAAAGTTGGAGCAAAGAGTGATTTTAACGCACTATCACCATCAAAGGGTAGTTTTTTCCCGTATTTCTTATGGGAGAAATTTCAGGTCCTAAAACACAATTTTATCGCCCCTCTTCAACCCTTACTCAAAATAGGGGATGATTTAAAATAGGGGTGTTTTTAGACCATTAGTAACCAACATCACCAGGGTTTTTCTGAGGTCATCATGGTCAGCAGGGTCAGTTTAAAAATAATTAAATACGTCACAGCGGCCATCTTGGAAATAAATTAAAAAACCTAGCAGGATTTGAACCAGTGCCTGTCGTCCTTTTGCTTCTGATTCCGGCGTCTTAACCCATTCGGCTACGAAGGTATATTAAATAGTATTGGTTAAATTGTGTGCAGTAGAAGACATATTTAGGAATCTTAGGTTAAAGGTATTACGTCACATGTGGGGGGTCCCCCTGCGCTTAAGCACGGGGCTTAGGGGTGGGGTGAAGAGCCTTATTATTATATTAGTCTTACAATTTTTGTTTAAAAGTGAAATTAGGGCTTAAGAATAAAGGGCGTGGGGTACTTACAACGTTATTCTACTCCTAGGGCTTAAGCATGGGGTGTAAGAGTGGGGCCCCGCGTCAAATGTCACTCGTCATACGCCAAATGTAAACCTTTACTACCTCATACGATATAGGGCTAACACGAGATAAAATCAACTTATATATATTAGCTAAAAACACAGCCTTCGAATGCGAAAAATAGCGGCTAACATAACTAAAATAATAATTAAAAACGCATTCAAGTTACCGGGTAATCAGTGGTATAATATCAAATAAAAATAGGCTGACTCAAACAAGCTCATAGCGCTCGGTTAATATCTTAAAAAATAAGGTTGTTACCCCTAGAAAATTTATATTAAATATGTTTCTTACACCATAATACACAACCAGGGTAAAAATTATAAAAAATCAGATTGATAGAAATATTTTATATCTGGGTTTTAATACACTAAAAATTAGCAAACCGATGCCAAGGGGTAAGTATCAATTAATAGGGTCCTTGCACCCAAAATAAATGTTTATAATTTCTATGTAGTTCGATTAAATATGGGTCTAAAATTGGGGTGTAAATTAGATATGATAAATAAAGTAACTTTGAGATATTTCAAAAATAAAAGTTTTAAAAATTCAAATTTTCAAAACGATTCTGATTGGAATCATCACTAGGTAATAATTTGCCCAAAACCCAACTTAATTGTACTGTTTGAAAACCCTTTTAAGTGTTTATTATATCCCCTTTTATGAAATGTACTATTTCCCATTTACAAACCAATGTCATATAACCCATTATTTCATCATTTTACCTAATAATATTATATTTATTTTTTTGCGTACCTATAACAATATTAATAGTCCTTATGATAAAAAAAATGTTTTATAACTAAATTTTAAACCTAGCAGGCATCGATACTTGAAATTTACATTACTCGTCTGGCAACACTGCGGCTGTCTAAAGTTGGTTAGTTGTTTGTTGTCTTAATTTTGTTTAGTTCTATTTGGATTTTTTCTTGTTGTTTAAATGATTTCTGACTTTTTTTTTATTTTTTGTTTTTTTTTTAAATAAACTCTGCGAATGACTGAGGTTGGATTCATAAAGCTATTCTAAAAATTTCCAGTATGTGATGGAATAATGATTGAAATTTTTTTTTCTGGGATCTTTTAACCGGAAATCAGGGTTTAAAAGATTAAGTTCTTCCTAATATATATTTGAGGAGCATAATTTTCGGGAGTTCATAAAATTTTTAACCCAAATTTTATTTTTCAAATTCAAGGGTTTAACTTTTTTCAATGAAATTTTTTTGTTTGCAGTTCAGGTCGGAAAAACTATGGGGACTCAGCGGTAGGATATGCCAGCTTAAGCGGGGGGGGCATGTATACAAAATGTAAAGTGTGTGGGAAAAAAGAAGGTCAAGAAAATTAATTTACTATTAATGAACAAGAAAGAAAGTTCTAGCTTTTTGGCCATGAGTCCTCCTTCGGTAAATAATTGAATACAAAAATGGTAATAATTAAGTACAATACAAATTTAATTTTAAAAATTTTTTTTAACTTTGATCGAGGGAAAAAAAATTAATTTTTGGTTTGTTTTTTTTTAACGGTGGTTAAACTCGTAGCCTTTCTTATGTGGATTCATAGGCGAAGTGAAGAACCATTCCAACAGAAGTGGACTGTTACTAAAAAGTCAAAACTTTCGGTGTGGAACATCTTAAGTACATAACAGTGAAGACTTTGAGCTCCCCAACTAAAAGATTAGCCTCTTCTCCGCAGGGGTTTTTAAAAAAAAAAAAAAAAAAAACTCCCCAAGTTTTAAAATTTTTCGAGAAGAAAAATCACTCAATGATCTTAGCATACATACATTGTTGTTAAATTTTTTTAAAAACGGGGGGAAAATTCAATGAATTTTGATTTTTGCAAAAACCAGATGACCAGTGAAGATTGGAAGAATGTTGCCAAAAAGAAAAAGCAGTTCAAAATTATGGCATGAACTTCGTTATAAATAACTGCTTCAAAACTAAAAAAGGTTGCGACATCAGCAGGTTTTTTAATTCCCCGGGGGGTTAAAGAAAAATGTAGCCAGCCCAGGGAAAAATTTTTGGAAAAAAAAGGGGAAACCGGGGGAAAAAAAAAAAAAAAATTAAAACCGGACCTATTATCACCAAAATATTTTTTGGACTTCCCGGATGAATTTGGAAAATTTGTAATGAAATAAAATGTCCGGCTAGTGCAAAAACAATTAAAAATTATATTAATGATAGATTTTTAAAAAATTTAAACCCAAATTCAGCTACAGATGCATTTTTTGGAAAAAAAGGAATATTTTGTGTAGCTGACCGGGGGTTTAATAAAAAAAAAAAATTTTGTCTATTATATTGACTATGATGAAGAATATATTAGTCATATGATAGATTCTGCCCAGATATTTTTTGGGAAAAAAAATTTTTTTAAAAGTTAATAAAAAAGGTTTCATAAAAATGTTGTTTTAATTTGGCCCATTGTTATTATTTGGGGCACGTACTTAGTTCAAGTAAGAGTAATTTAGCTCTGTTCGAGAATAAAGAGATAGTTTGTGATTTTTTTTTTTTATTTTAATTGGCAGTTGACATGGTTTGACAGGCTGTCATTCAAAATATAACCAATAAATGTTCAGAAATAAATCACAAACTGCAGGGGATTATTTAACAACCCTTGAATGAAACAAATTTAAGGGTTGATAGGGGCCGCTACCCTTCAGCCAGACCTTCCCTTTTATGTTTGGGGGTTTTTCATACAATTACCCCAATATTCAAAGTATTATAACCACTCAAAATTTTTACCATCTCTTGACTAGTAGGAGAGCTCGTGAACAATTTAAAAACTTAGCATTTAAAAATTTTGGGGAAATTTTTTGAATGTTTTTCTCAGTGTTTAAACCGTTTCTTTTTTTTAAATTTAAAATTTTAAAAATTTTTTTTTTTTAAAAATAATGAGTTTAAAAAAAATATTTTATGTATAAAATTTTTTTAAAAAAAAACTTTTATCAACTTATTTTTAAGAATTACAAGCACAAGATAACATTTCTATTCTATGTGTTAATTTTATAATATATTTGGGGAAGTTTTAAATTTTTAAAAAAATTTTATACATATAATGATTTTATTAAACTCATTATTTTAGATAAATACAATAATAGAAAAAAATTTTTTGATATTCTGATGATGGTTTAATTCAATAAACCGAAATTCAATTAATCACTGATTTTCATTTAAAAAAAACTAAAAAAACCCAAAAAAATAAACAATAAAGCTTAATTATTACAAACGGTCAAGAAAACAAACCAATTTGATCTTACCTGTTATGGGAAATTTTTTTTTGATAAAAAAGCAGACAATCACTATTTATTTTATCAATGAATCTTGAATATTTAGGGAGTCCACAACATATAGTAACAACATGATCTGTTAAAGGAATCAGCTTTGAATGAATACATGCATGAGGTTTCAAAATTTGTATTCTTTAAACGACGAATAACTCTTTCTTTTGAATTCGCAGACTCGCTATACTTTTGGGTTTAAAAACCCCCTCTTTTTTTGACATCTTACTGCCCCTTTTGGGGGTGCACTAAAACACACTTTTTTCCACAAAAGAAGCTTGTTTTTTTTTTAAAACCCCTTTCCCCTTACTACTTTTCCCCGGTCTTAATATATCCAGATATCCACAGGTCTCAACAATAGTTTGATCGGGGATTCTCCCCCCATCCCCTTTTTAAAAAAAAAAAATTTTAAAAACCCCCTCTTGTAGATGAAATCAAATATTTAAGGGTATTTGTTTTTTTTACCCGACCATGTCAATGCTTGTTTCACTGAATCTGAGGGTTTTAAAATTTAAATTTTTCCAAAAATCTATTTTTTTTTTTTTGATATTTTTACCCCTTTAAGGTTTTTAATATTTTTTAATTTTTTCGGACCAAAGGGAAAAAAGCTCCTTCAAAAAGGGCTTATTGGGACCCTTCGAAACATAACAGTTTTTCGCTCACCCCCAAAAAATCAGCTAGTTCCAAATGTATGGGAGTCCAAATTTTTTTTTTCTTTAATTTAATATATTTTTTTTTTTTTTTTTTTCGATTCTCTTAATTATGATCCTCAATGTCAAAAATCCAAATTGATTCTTTTAAATACCAAGATATCTTTTGGGTTTTAAAAATTATTTTCCCCAATCGTTAACTTCGTTGAAGATCTGCAATGTTTTGGGATCTTAAAATTCTTCTTCATTACTCGAAGATGGTGCAAATTCCTGCCCTGAATGTTTTGTTGCTGAGGTTGTCGATGACATTGTTTCAGAAGAATACATCCTAGGGAACAAAGTCTTCTTGAGAGTGAAGGCAGGGGGTTAAGATTTCTGGGATCTTTACAGGTGAACATGACTGATGAGTCACTTCATGTGAAGTTTGTACATATTTACTACGGTAATGTGGTTTTGCAGTTATTCCAATATCTTTAAATTTTAAATCATGCAAATGTTAAAATGTGCTTGGAGAATCTTCACAAACTTCAAATTTTGCTTTTTTACTTGGCCTAGTCTCCATAACACCAAAGTTTCAGCAGTTAATGCAAGATTTAAAAAGTGGTATTACATTTCTTTTTCATCTTCTTTTTAACCACCTGTCATTTTCCACTTCATAGTTTTCCATGTCAGAAGGAAAATGTAACAAAACATAAGTATTATATAAACATATCTTCACCTATTATTCTGACGAAATTTTTATTGGGAAATTTTTAAAAAATTTTTGGTATGTATATGCTTCAAAAAAATTGAAATACCTATTTGATTTTTTGAGATGAGAAATGAACTCGTGTAAAAAAACTCTGCTCGTATTACTGTCATAAAACTGAAAAGAATACTTACATCAAAGGGTCTTCACAAACAAACAAACTAGATGTTGAAGATAACCTTTCAGGATCACGTCCCTTTCTTTTAAGCCATAGATTTTTTAAAGCCTTATCAGATGGAACTTGAAAAAAAAGTCTTTCCAGGCATATTAATAGACGTATTTTTGCAATGAGTAATTATACACCAACGGTAAACTTTACTCATTTTGAGACACAACCGTAAAAATCCAATACAAATCACACAGAACAAGAGCAACGGGTAAAATGAAAACAAATATTGCAAAAACGAGGTTATAAAAAACCCCCCAGTTCAATCGGGACATCTCCACTGTGTCATTGTACCAATGCCAAAAATTGTACTACTAGGCTATTTGGCAACGCAGACATTTACCTATAAATGACGTCATTTATAAGTAACCTAAAAAAAGGTTTTTGGGGACCTTTGAATTTCGAAGTTATTAAATCGAAATATCGGCAAAAAACTTTTAAAGAAAAAGAAGTAGAGGTTTTAAAAAGGCCCATAATAGTGCAAAAGACATCATTAAAAAAATTTTTAAAGGGCCCCATTATATGAAACATATCACTTACCCACTATTCATTGGTTGTATTGGCGATGTAAGCCCATTTGGAAAAAAAAACCCCCCAGTTTCGCTTAAAACTTCAATTTTGACCGCCCAAACATAACCGACCCTGTTTAAAGGAAAAAAGGGCCCAAAAAATTCCATTTGCCTAAAATAAACATACCCCATCATAATTTTTTTTCAGAAATAAATAAAAATTATTAGCTTGAGGGATGGATAAACATAAAAGCGCTCAGTTTTTCATCCAACTTGTTAAAATAAAGCCGTTGACAAACGTTTGGTAAATTTTTTTCCTAGCCTAAATTAAAAGAGAGTTCCCTAGTGGGATAAATAATTAAAAAAAAAAAAGGGGGGTTTTGGTTCTTAACCCGCAACATGTTAGCCAACCAGCATTCAATGGTAAATATTCGTGAGGGAATTAGCACACACCAAAAATTTTTTAAATCTAAAAATAAGGCGGTATAACTAATAAATATAAAAACAGATAGGGGTAAAATACTGGCCGTCATAAAACGCAAAAAGATATATAAAATAATATTTCAATATTGATAATTAACATCAATACGACATACCTAATATCCAAACACCTCATGTTAAAACCCAGAATTAGAAATACAGACAAACCTTTTTGGGGAAAAATAGGGTGTAAACTTCTTCTAAAATTAGAATGTTACGTGGTATATTTTGATAGAAAAAACCCAAAAATATAACGCATAACGCCCGTATGCTAGAAGAGAAAAAAAAACCAAGCGGAATGCAACTAGATTTAAAAAATACGCATAACACCCATATATTAGAAGAGAAAAAACACCAAGCGGAATGCAACTAGATTTAAAACTAAATAAGTACAAATAATCATATTATTATAAAACGCTCGTACGGGTGTGAAAAACCACAAGCATATGATAGATCAAGATGCTGAAATTAGTAAAATTTACTGTAAAAGGATTGTTGGTATTTATTAACAGGAGAGCTACATAAGCGTTGTTGCCATATTTCCCATCGCGTTTTTTAGGGGCTTTGGACCCTCAATATAATAATATTCAGGAATATTTCACCCTACTTATTATATTGGCACGCTTAAAAATGTGCAATTTCTAACCCAGTTGCAAAGGGTACCAGTCACTCAATCAGTCAGTTAGTTATATGTCTAGACAAGGGAGCTGTTTATTCATCGCAATATATCTGTAATTTAGTCATATGTGACAAGTGAGCTATCCAAATATTTTGTGTGACTTTAAAGACATAAAATATTACAACATATGTATATATTTATGTATAAGTGGCATCTTTTCGTGGCACTAAGGCATCTTTTCATGGCTCTTTTTGTATATTATTAATAATACCCCTTTTATATATTATAGGACTTCTTTTATTATTTGTATATTATTAATGGCTCTTTTTGTATATTACTAATGGCTCTTTTTGTATATTACTAATGGCTCTTTTTGTATATTATTAATAATGGTCCTTTTATATATTATAAGGGTTTCTTTATTAAGTGGCATCTTTTTATGGCACTAAGGCATCTTTTTCATGGCTCTTTTTAATTATTTAAATATATACACACGTAAACATAATTTATGCTTAAAACCACACAAAACATTATATAAAAATATACATACTAAAATAACATAAAATAATTATACTAAAATCTATAAAATAATTATACTAAATTTCTATAAAATAACATATAAAAA
>JAHBCN010020241.1:0-15277 GCA_019359885.1 Listronotus oregonensis
ATTAATAAAAAAATACTTTTAAATTATAAAATAATATTTTTTATTTCTACAGGATGTCCCAAAAGTTAAGGGACACAGAGCAACAGCAGATTTCTTTGGTCGAAATAATGCAATTTACGTAAACTTGCCTTATAAAAAAGTTAATAATAACTAAGATACAGGGTGTCAAACTTAAAAATTTTGTTTTTTTTTGTAATAATTGCCTAACCAAATGACATAGCGGTACAAAATTGTAGATTTGGGGGTTCTTTGAGGCAAGAAATTTAAATTTGTCTATGCTTTTGATTTGCTAAAGGCGCCGTACGGTTTTGTTTTAAGGAAATTTTTAAATAAATATATTGACCTTTTATTAAAAAAGAAGTTACTATAACTCCTTCTACGTTAAAAAAATGTATTTTTTATCCTAGGAGTAACTGTTTTTGAGAAAATGCACCCCCTTTTCTATGGTTTTTCTGCCAATTATTTCAAACTTGCAAAATAAAAGTTTTTAACACGCTGATCAATAGTCTCCAAGGGCACAAAACCCAAAAGCCCCTTTAACCCCCACAAAATCAGCCTTAAATGTCACTAGGGTTTTGGAGACTTTTGAGGGTGATTTTGAGAGGCTAGAGGGGTTTTTGGGTTTTGTGCCTGTAAAGACTTGGCGTGTTGAAAACTATAACTTTGCAAAGGTTTAAAACAATTGGTCGAAAACCATTTTCCATAGGAAAATTGCGTGGTCCTTTAAAGTGCATTTATCTCGAAAACAGTTGCTCCTAGAATCCTAAATAAGGTATACATTTTTGACGCAAAAAGAATTATAGTAACTTCTTTTTTAATAAACAAGTCAATATACCAAGCTTAAAAAAAGTTATGCCATCTAAAACAAGTGGGGTAGGCCGTAGCTGGCGCCCTCTATCAGCTACATTAGAAGTATAGAGGCATTTGAATTTCTCGCCTTGAAAAACCCCCAATCCCCAATTTTGTAACGCTCTGTTATTTAGTTAAGAAATTATTACGAAAAAACGAAAACAAAATTAAAAGTTTGACATACTGTATCCTGGTTATTATCAACTTTGTGATAAGGCAAGTTTAGGTTAATTGCATTATTTTAACCAAAGGAATCTGATGTTGCTCTGTGTCCCATGACTTCTGGGACACTCTGTATATGTATATACTAGCACCCCCTATTACCAAAAAAATATTCCAGTGTTTAAAAAATAAATTGCAAAATAAAATAATAATTAAAAAATAATTAATCCACTTTAAAAAAATGTTGGTCCTTAATTTGTTTCGTACCAAATTTGGATTTCGTTTTTGTTGATCAATTTAGTGTATACAGGGTGTTACTTAATGGTATGTCATAATTTGAAGGAGGCATTCCTGGATCGATTTTAAGTCGAAAAGTTCATATAAACGTGGGCCCTAAAATGCTTAGTTATTAAGATACAGGGTGTTAAAGTTTTATTTTATTTTCACTTTTTAATACATTTTTCAAAGACGGTTTGAGATATTGAACTGAATTTTGGCACAGGATATTATGGCATAAAAACACACTTTTCAGATGTTCTTTTAATTTTTTTTTGCAACCAGTGGCGTAGCTATGACGAATTTTCAAAACAATTTTACAAAAAAAAATACTACGCCATTGACTTGGGAAAAAAATTATGGTTTTATAATAATTATCAATCAATTATAAACAAAAATCCCTTTTCATTTTTGCCGTAAAACTTACCGTTTGGGAGAAATCGTTAATTAAAAAAAATGTCTTATGTACCCAAATTGCATCTTGAAAAATTATTATTGAAATAAATCAAGTTAGCTTTGCTCGTTGCCAGCGATTGTTGTTTTGTTGTTGTAAACATTATGACACTGACGTTAATTATCATTCTTGATTGTGTTAAACTTTTATTTTCAATTTTAAATACATTTTTCAAATATTTATTTTTAAGCTATTTTCTTACAAACTAGTGAACAAAAAGCAATAACAATTAAATACAATACATACATAATTTACAAAAAATGTTGGAAATGACCACCTCCCTCTATGCAGGCTTCTGCTCTTCTTCTCATTGAATTACGAACCCTTTCAAAAATTCCATGCGTGTTTCGGATAGTTTCACATCCGTCAATAATTCTATTTCTGAGTTCTTCTAATGTCACAATTGGTGTATGATAAACTAATGTTTTTAGGTGTCCCCACAAATAAAAATCTAGGCTGTTCAGGTCAGGCGATCTAGGTGGCCAAAATTGTGGTCCTCCACGGCCTATCCAATGATTTTGGTAGGCTCTATTTAAATGCTCACGAGCCAATATGCTAAATTGGGCGGGAGCGCCATCATGCATAAACCAAAGTTGTTGCCGTAACTGAAGAGGAACATTTTCAAGAAGCAAAGGCAAATCATTTTGGAGAAAATTACAATAATCCTGTCCGTTAAGGCGTCCTGGTAAAAAAAATGGTCCAATTAAATGGTCGGATACGATACCGATCCAAACGTTCAGTGAAAATTGTTCCTGAAAATGTGTCTCTGTAATCGCATGAGGGTTTTCCTGGGCCCAGTAATGATTGTTATGGAATTTGGTTATTGCATTTCTTGAAAAATTTGCTTCGTCCGTAAACAATATTTTGGCATCAAAATGAGGATTTTCTGTTACTTTTTGGAGATACCATCTACAAAATTGCGTACGTGGTTCATAATCTCTAGGAAGCAATGCCTGAACCCTTTGTATGTGAAAAGGATATAACAAAGAATCTCTTAAAATCTCCCATACCGTCTTGTAGCAGATGTTTAATGCCATACCTATTTTTCGCGTACTTGTGGTTGATCCTCTTCGACTGCATGCAGGACAGCCTCCTCCACTGCCGGTGTTCTAACTGTACGGGGCCTTCCCTCGGAAATATTAGCTTTAAAACTGCCAGATTCAGTCAGACGACGATGAATGTTTATAAATGTTCATCTATCTGGGAGAGCGCGATTAGGATACCTTTCTTGATACAAACGCCGCGCCTCCACAGCATTACCATTAGCTAGACCATAAAGGAAATGCATTTGTGTCATTTCCAAATTAGAATAATTTACCATTTTTTTAACTAGCAAAATGCACGTTTTAAGATCGAAGGAGAAATAAATACAAACTGTCAAGAATGATAATTAACGTCAGTGTCATAATGTTTACAACAACAAAACAACAATCGCTGGCAACGAGCAAAGCTAACTTGATTTATTTCAATAATAATTTTTCAAGATGCAATTTGGGTACATAAGACATTTTTTTAATTAACGATTTCTCCCAAACGGTAAGTTTTACGGCAAAAATGAAAGAGGGATTTTTTGTTTATAATTGATTGATAATTATTATAAAACCATAATTTTTTCCCAAGTCAATGGCGTAGTATTTTTTGTAAAATTGTTTTGAAAATTCGTCATAGCTACGCCACTGGTTGCAAAAAATTAAAAGAACATCTAAAAGTGTGTTTTTATGCCATAATATCCTGTGCCAAAATTCAGTTCAATATCTCAAACCGTCTTTGAAAAATGTATTAAAAAGTGAAAATAAAATAAATCTTTAACACCCTGTATCTTAATAACTAAGCATTTTAGGGCCCACGTTTATATGAACTTTTCGACTTAAAATCGATCCAGGAATGCCTCCTTCAAATTATGACATACCATTAAGTAACACCCTGTATATAATCAATGTTATTTCATAACTTTGAATTAATTTTCTTTTGAAGTCACATTGGCTTTTTTAGTTTTTTTTAATTTAAATAATTTTCCAGTTATATTCTTAGTATGAGCAGAAAATGCCATATTTTATATTGAATTAAAAAGCCTGTTTAATAAATATACAAGTCGTTATCCCCTAAGAGCACTTATCTTTAAAAAAAACTTTACAAATCCTATTTGGATTCAGTAAATGATTTTTGCCTCTTTGCATTCCCATTTACAGATTCTTCCTTTATTTCAAAAATGTTTATTGCATTACCTCTTCGTTGTGCAATTAAGAGTCTTGAAATAATTGTTTTGGCTAGAGGGTTTTTTTACAAAACCTGTTGTAACAAGCTTCCTTTCACTTTGCAACAAGATAAAATGTATAAAATTCATTAATTAGATGAGAGGCAGGCGAAACTCCCGCACTTTTGTAAAATAAAGTAAAAACTCTCGAAAAGAATCTCTTTTATGGTAGCTCGCTTTTTGCCTTTTTGGTTAAAATGAGATATCTCTATTCTTTATCCTGTTTAGAGAAAATTAATTAAATTTTCTGCTGATAAAAATGTTTAGTTTATACCTGAGGTAACTATTACCTTTGTTTTTGAAACTTTTTGTTTTAGTTTTGGATTCTACAAACTGATTAAAACAAATTTTATCGCAAAATATGTACAGTTGCGGGCGGAAAATTCCAGACAAACGATTTTTCATTATGTATTCCAGACTTAGCTGGCCTAATCTATATCACCTTAACTTTACCTGAAAATTGTCGAAGTGACAAAAAATAAATGTCAAAGGATAACATATTATTTTAGGATTAATATAATATATTTTTAGAACAGAATAGTTTTTAATAAAATAAATAGACTGAACGAACTATAGTCTGACAAACTTAACTGTAGCAGCGAAAGGAATTTAAACTATTTCGAACGAATATACGTGTGTGTGCCAAGTTTAACTACAAGAAAGCAATAGTACTTACTACTATATACTCAAATTACTCAAGTAGTAATTTTAATGTTAAAATTATTTTTTTTACAATAACAAAATAAAATATTGAAAAAAAGCTGAGAATTAAATGTGGTTGTTATATACTTTAATTTTTATTTAATATCTATTTTGTTTTACTAAGGAATATTATGTTATTAGGTAATTATTTTTCAAAGACCTTATTGATTTTGTCCAAACTGGCAACATCAAACAAAAGGCTTGTCCAGTTGCGAACTAAACGAACCTGGTTGGTGGAGTTTGTCACATGTTTTGTTTCTATGGGGTAAATTTACTTGTGATTGGAAGTGTTTGCGCTGTTTCTGGTTCCTCTCTTGAAATGTCGAATATTTAAACATTCAGTGTCGGAGGTCGAAGATTTTATCATTACTTCTAAGTGTTAAATTTGGTGTTGTGTAATTTTCTTTGTTTTGTTGTGTTTTGTTTTTCTACCTTGTATATACATTTTTTAGTTCTTATTCGATTTTTTAATAGTATTTTAATAGTATTACTATTGTTTTAAAATGAACAAATTTACTTGCGGAAAGACACTACATGGACAAACAAAAGAAGTAATAGCAAATGTTTATAGGTAAGTAATAATCTTATAACACAGTAATCATGTTTTTCCTATTGGGTTTGAACATTAAATATACGAAAAAGAAAGCTTTATAATATGTAGCGGCAACTAAAGTTGGCAAGTCATCTGTTTGCAACATTTTTTACGAAGAGGGTCTTTATTCGTCTTTATACCATTTTTTACGTCAAAAATATGAAAAAAGTATTGTTTTCATTAAGCTGTTAGCAAGTAACAAAGAAAGCGGGCAAGTCTCGATGATTAGGCATGTCACTAAATAAAGACTGAGTAATACGCTTTTATTTCAGAACTAACACTGTTATACACAGAATAAAGCATACAGCTAAATAAACTTTTGTCCATTTTATTTTTGTTTTATTTTGTTAATAGGGTTTGCGATGAAGAAGCCGCAAGCAATTCTTTAAAATTGCCACTTAAACGTAAGCTTGATCGGGTATCTCTTTACACCGTTGCCGTATCAACTGTACGAAAAATTAATAAAGAAGATAAGGAACGGTTGGAAATTAGCCCCAATCAAATGTTATCCAGTCCTAAAAAAACGACGGCGTCTTTCTCTTGTCGAGAAGAATAAAAATTTTGATTTTCAAGTGATAAGACATATGATAAATAGGTTTTATCTTAAATTGAAAGTTGTCCCGACAAGTAGAAAATTGTTGGAAAAATTGCGAGAAGATTTAAATTTTTCACATTCTAGGGAAACACTTAGAACGTTACTATTATCAAAAGGTTTTTTTGGCGTAAATTTCAAAATTTAAAAAAAAATAATGAAGCGTTATAATATATTACATTGGAGGTACAAATATATACATGAAATACGAAAATATCGATATATTATGTATTTGGACGAGACATGGGTAGATAATGATTTAACATTATAGTAATAGTAATGCTTACTTAGTAAGTTTTTATTTTATAAATTTCTTTGTCATTTATCAAAAATTGCAATGATAATACTACAGGGAACGTAGAACGACGTTTCCTCATTTTGAATTATTACCAAAAATTAAAAATACCGCCTATCTTAGAGGTAAACAAATAAAAAAACCGATTAGATGATGACGTTTTTCTGTACTTTTAGCTTTCCATGAAATATTTTGTGAAATTGTTACTGATGGTCTTTAAATGCCTTTATTTTTGGCCATACATTTAAAATATATTTTAAATAAAACATAAATGTATACTGTACACATTATTTTATTTAAACAAATTACAAAATATTCCTGAACTTTTGGAAAATCCGCACGCCACTGTGCTTTTTATGAATGAAGTACGCCATGTTTGGTTTACAACTTCCTTCCCCTTACCGACGCCGCACTGTCACAGATACGGTTGCCAGACTATACAAAGAGCAAGATTGATTATGTTGAAGGTCGGGCCATAAGGGATATACAGGGTGTTTGATTAAGGCTGGCTACCGGGCTTATATGGGAAACTGTTGACCCCAGGGGTTCAGGAAAAAAATCCTTCTACCAAAAAGAGCATGAAAACTCCATTAAAAATATTTTTCCTTCTATTCCAAGGGGCGTACCTAGTAGTCTAATTTTTAAAATTGACTTAAAATGACAAAATGCATTATTAAGCGGAACATTTCTTTATTCAGTTTTAGTCAATGATTCATTGGTTACAACTTTTTCTAATACCTTTTTTTATTTCCCCTGTAAATAAAGGAGTGGGGAAAGCTTTTGTTACTAATTTCAAAAAATGCTGTATCTTTAGAATGCCTTAACCGATTGACCTCATCTTGAGCTCGTTTAAAAGAGAATACCCTACAGATTCAGCAAGTGTTTTGGTGGGTACAAAAAGTTGACTAATAAACTTTAAAATGGCGATATGTTGCAACCTAACTTATATTTAAATTTTTTCAGGTTATTTTAAATGGAAAGATATACCTTTTTCTCGTTTATTATAACTATAATTTAGTTAGAAAATTACTAATCAAAACCGCATTTTAATATCTCAAACCGTTAAACAAATATTTAGAATTGTTGTAAAAAAAGCATTAAATTTTTGATTTACCCTCGTATTTTTTTTTTAAAGTGCATAAAATATTTTTTAGGCGAAAAATATGTTATTTTTTTAATTTAATTAATAAAAGTTGCCCCAAATATGCATTTCAAATATAATTTCTGATAAACATTATAATCCTTAAGATTCTCCTTTAAGATGATAGAAGTTAGCCATGAATTTCAATGTAACAAACAAATGCCTAAATTAATGACAGGTAATATTACAGTGTAATTTTCTCTTTGTTTACGTTTTAATAACAGCGTTCTCGTAACTTTCGAAATAAACTTTAAGCATATCATAGGCTTCTGCATTAGAATTAGACTTAGTTCAATAATTTAGGCCAATTTTATGAATACCATTAAAACGTAAAAAAAGAGAAAATTACACTGTGATATTACCTGTCATTAATTTAGGTATTTGTTTGTTATATTGAAATTCATGGCTAACTTCGATCATTTTAAAGGAGAATCTTAAGGATTATAATGTTTATCAGAAATTATATTTGAAATGTATATTTGGGGTAACTTTTATTAATTAAACCGAAAAAATAACATATTTTTCGCCTGAACAACATTTTATGAACTTTTTAAATAAAAAATACGAGGGTAAATCAAAAATTTAAAGCTTTTTTTACAACAATTCTAAATATTTGTTTAACGGTTTAAGATATTGAATTTCGGTTTTGACTAGTGTTTTTCTAACTAAATTGTAGTTATAATGAACGGGAGAAAAGTATATCTTTCCGTTTAAAATAACCTAGAAAAATTAAAATATAAGTTAGGTTGCAACATATTGCCATTTTAAAAGTTTATTAGTCAACTTTTTGTAATCACCAAAACACTAGCTGAATCTGTAGGGTATCCTCTTTTAAACGAGCTCAAGTTGAAGTCAATCCGTTAAGGCATTCTAAAGATACAGCATTTTTTGAAATTAGTAACAAAAGCTTCCCCCACTCCTTTATTTACAGAGGAAATAAAAAAAGGTATTAGAAAAAGTTGTAACCAATGAATCATCGACTAAAACTGAATAAAGAAATGTTCCGCTTAATAATGCATTTTGTAATTTTAAGTCAATTTTAAAAATTAGACTACTAAGTACGCCCCCTTGCGGAGATTTAGGAAAGGTGAAAATATTTTTAATGCAGTTTTCATGCTCACTTTGGTATAAGGATTTTTTTCCTAAACCCCTGGGGTCAACAGTTTCCCATATAAGCCCGGTAGCCAGCCTTAATCAAACACCCTGTATATTAAAAAATTAACTTACCAAAAAGTACCGTTTAAGATTTAAAGCAAAAGTGGTAAAATAGCGGCTTCTTAGATAGATCGTGGGGAAGTGACAAAAAAATAGTATTAAACGAGGAACAAGATAATAGACTGGTCACTTATTTGAAAATCCATTCATTCCAAACAGCCGTGGAAGCACATTGACAAACAGAATTTCCAGGATATGTTTGGGTAGCAAGATGCCGAGTCAAGAAAAGAAATCGTGCTGCTGTCAAGAAACCATTTTTAATTTCTGTTACCAAATAGCAGAGAGTAAGATTTGCTTTGCATTGGAGAAATGTCGTTGTTTACGGATAAAAAGATCTTTCAATCTTGTTATAGTGGGCGAGTTAAAATGTACAGGGTGTCCCAAACTGGACGCGTTCTTATGGAAACAACCCTTATTTGAAGGGATAGAAAAAAATTAACCAAGGTGTCCGGAGCTCAAATTTAATGAGAAAACTACTGGCGCTAACAAAACTTTGCTATCTCTTACCGTTTGGCCACTAGAGGGCGTTTCTCGAATTTCTTCGATTTTTTAAATGCCCCATAACTTTCTTATTAATAAAGATAATTAATTTTGATAAAAACTTTCTTAAGGCACTTTTTTTCGTATAATTCATTGCGATAGGCAGATTTTTTACAGGGCGTTTAGATTTTCGTGCACCACCCCAAAATCATTTTTTTATATGGACCACCCTATATATTATAAGATTTTTGAAAAGCTGGTAAAATTTCCTAAATTTTTATGTCTCACTTGTTATGTTTATCTTAAAAACCATTAGCAGTATTACGATTTAAAAATTAAAATAATGTGCCTACAGAAATCAACATTGCCATGACTAATAAAATGACATAGGATGCTAACATGTTATGATTAAAGCCACATATTTAAAGTTGCTACGTAAAAAAGCAGTAGGCCGTGCATATGATTTTTTTGTTTTAATATTTTAACATCTTCTGAATAGTTAAGAATTGACAGTGGTACTTGATATTGTTAAATATTTTGGTATTTTTAGTAGAAAAAAAGTAATTTAAATAAGTTTTTAAGAAAGGTTTTTAAAAAGTGTTAAAAAATGTAGGAAAATTTTGAAAAGTTCAACATGCTTGAATGTTACATAGAAAGCAACAAAAATGCTTAGGCGGCAAGAAACTTGTATTTTCAAAGATATCCCGAACGGCAGCAACCATCCTGGGATGTATTTGCTAGACTTGCCCATAATCTTTAAAATTTTGGCTCTTTTAACAAAGCCAGAACAAATTATGCTCAAAATCAAGAAATTCAAAACGAAAATGAAGTAAAAACTCTAACCATATTGGGCACTATATATGAAAATAATGGTACAACTTCCACAAGAAAACTTGAAGCAAAGACTGGCATATCCAGAAGCAAAAAACCACAGGATTTTGAAAAGAAAAACAAATTTAAGCCTTATCGAACCCGCAAAATCCATCATCTTCTTCCTGGGGATTTTGATCGAAGAACTCGTTTTTGTGAGTGGTTTTTAAATAAAATACAAAATGAACCAAATTTTGCTTTAAATTGTATTTGGTCTGTCGAGGCTTGGATTAGTAGTGCGGGCATATTTAATCGGTTTAATGATTACACTTGGTCCCAAGAAAATCTCCATGCGACTGTCCAAAACAGAAAACAAGGAAAATTTAGTTTCAATGTGTGGGTGGGAATTTTTAGAGGACAATTCATTGGACCCTACATTTATGATGAACCGCTGAACTCTAGACGATATTTGGATATTTTAAGGGACCAGGTTGAACCATTCTTGGAAGATATTCCCATAAATCTGATACCCAGAGTCTTCTTCCAGCATGATGGTGCCCCTGCGCATTGTGCAAGGACCATAAACGATTACCTTAATGTTCAGTTTGGTGAAAATTGGATGGGAAATCAAGGGCCCATACAATGGCCTACCAGGTCACCGGACCTGACTTCCTTAGATTTTTTTCTTTGGGGTAGAATTAGAGACCTTACTTATAAAAACAATAATTTTAATAGCCGGGAAGAATTTGAAAGGGTGTTGCAAGGTGCGTTTAACCGAGTTCAAAATATAAAACTTATTAATGCAGTTAATGCTGTTAAAAAAAGATGTAGAATTTGCGTACAACAAAATGGGAGACAATTTGAACATTTGTTAACATAATTTTATTTTATTTTTGTTTTTTTTTAACGTTAATTAAATTCCATAAAATTTTATATTAGGATTAGGTAGAGTTATGTTTTTTTGTTAATATTGTTGTTTTGTTGTTGTTGTTGTCGTTTATGTTTTAGATAATTATTAATTTAATATATTAACTATGAGTAATCTTATCATAAAACTTTAGATCTGTTGTTTTAATCATAACATATTAGCATCCTATGTCATTTTATTAGTCATGGCAATGTTGATTTCTGTAGGCACATTATTTTAATTTTTAAATCGTAATACTGCTAATGGTTTTTAAGATAAACATAACAAGTGATACATCCAAATTTAGGAAATTTTACCAGCTTTTCAATAATCTTATAATATATAGGGTGGTCCATATGAAAAAATTGATTTTGGGGTAGTGCACGAAAATCTAAACGCCCTGTAAAAAATCTGCCTATCGCAATAAATTCTACGAAAAAAAGTGCCTTAAGAAAGTTTTTATCAAAATTGATTATCTTTATTAATAAGAAAGTTATGGGACATTTAAAAAATCGACGAAATTCGAGAAACGCCCTCTAGTGGCCAAACGGTAAGAGATAGCAAAGTTTTGTTAGCGCCAGTAGTTTTCTCATTAAATTTGGGCTCCGGACACCTTGGTCAATTTTTTTCTATCCCTTCAAATAAGGGTTGTTCCCATAAGAACGCGTCCAGTTTGGGACATCCTGTACAGACCTCGAAACACAAGGTTTGAGGAGAAGTAAACCCAAAATATTAATGCAAGTGGTAGATTTTCGGTTAATGTGTGGGCATATATGACTGAAAGAGGCCTTGGGCTTTGCCACCGCATTAATGGATGGTTTACAGGAGAAGTTTATATTGATATATTACAAAATGTTAAGCTAACCTCATTAACTAATATCTTTTCTTAACGAAACTTTATTTATCAACAAGACAACTGCCCTGATCACACGGCAAGAAGAGTTGCGACTAAAATATTAGCCGAAATATTTATATACCTAATGGTCAATACTCAAAAAATATCTGGTCCACCCCCACATCTGCAATTATGAAACAATGGGTTTACCCACTAACAATGGGTAATAAAATCGTTAAAGGTTTATTGGGGTATTGTCCATCAGAAGCCATAGCGATATACTTTGAGACAGACTAGAATTATATACACAGTGTTCCAATAAAAATTTATTTATGATCTTATATCTCTCAAATGCCGTAAGTGCCAAACAATGCAGCATTTGGTAAGTCACTAGACGTGTTTCAGCGTTTTAACCAAAACCTATTACCTGAATTTGAATGGAATTTTCCGCTGGTTCAATGGCAACCGGTTATAAATGACTAGAATTTTCTATTTTATTTTTTTTTATTAATACCATTGTCGTTATTGTTGACAATGCGATCGTTCCATCTGACCTCCGAATATTGAATATTTATTTATTAGAAAACACGAAATGGTCCAGCTAGTTAAAACTTTTTCCCTCCTCTAGCTTCCCTTTCTTTTCCCTTTTCTAGTTGCCCTTCCATTAAAGATTTTTTAACTTGCTAAAAAGAAAATTAATTAGCAAGGACAGTAATAAAAGATTAACTGAAGCTATTCGAAAGAGACTGCGGCTTTTCCTCTGCGATTTTCTATCTTTTGTATCCTTTTGTGTTTGCGTCGGGAAGCGGTGTAGTTTACAACATTTATCCTCGTCAACGTTTATTTTTATTTTAATTAAATAAATGTAAACTGCAAGAAATATGCCCGAAGCTAAGCTAAAGAGATTTATTATATATAAAGCCATTTTGAATACGTGTAGCTGTACATTTAATCAACTTTTTCTTTGCAGTCAAGTAAATAAGGTATTAGTGGGTTGTTTACAAATGATTTAAATAAGAGATTAATATTGGTAAGTGATAAGATTGTAAATGCTGACATAAAGCGCATTATCTTCTTTTTAATTACATAACAAAGATTGGCTCCCACCAAAAACTGCTTATGTAGAATAAGGACCAAGTTCCTATCCAAAAGTTTTGATCTAATTCTGTCCGCAATCTTGTTTAACTATTTTGACTTGGCAAATTTCTACTGATAGTCCAGTAAATGAAGGGACAGAGCTGTAAATAAATCTGTACAGTTTTCTTTTTTGGATGGTTTCAAGCGAAAAAAAAAGTTTATCAACACTAACAGGTGTAGTCTACAAAAATTGTCTTTATAATTTAAAAAAAAATCGATAGCTCCCCATAGTTGAGCTGCCGCTCTACCGCTAGAATGCCGCTATCTTCATGGATTCACTTATAAGCGGGCGGACGAAATGTTCCATTACTCGGGCAATAATGTACATTTTTTAATTATACAAAGTTCATCGGAATGGGAAAACCCGTACCTATCATTGCTAATGAGTTTGGGTTCATTCTGATTTTTCTAGAATATTAAAAAAAAGGTCAAAGTTTTTTTCACAATATTTTGGGAGTATCTCATTACACAGAGAGGCCGATGCTTCGTATGAGTCAGAGAGATACTTAAAGGTAAGAGTACAACCGCTGTGTTCACACATCGTCGTTGTGGTTGGGCCCAGTAGGATCTTTTGGAACACGCGCTAGAGTTGCTAGTTATCGGCAACTCTTGTTGCCACCGTATGGGACGGGATCCGAAGCTAAGATGAACACAAGGCTTTAACCGTTTTAACAATCGAATAAAAGATAAAGTTCCCTCTTGCTCAAATGGCAGTAAAGCTTTTTGGTCCTTTGCCAAAAATATTAGTCAGAACTTTTGCACAAATTCTTTTCCACCCCTAATCTCTGAAGATGGAATTGTCTCTACCTCCAAAGGAAAAGCCGAACTATTTGCCAAACAATTTGCTGCCAATTCTACGCTTGATCCTCCTATTAATCTTCCTCTTCCAACAGTTGTCCCTGTTTCTCATAAAATGTCCGATATAATTTTTAAAGTCAAACAGATCAAGCGTATTCTTTCTTCCCTTAATACTAAAAATCGTCTGGGCTGGATGGCATACCAGCAATCGTCTTAAAAAAATATGCTCCCGAGCTTGCACCCATCTTAACTCGCCTCTTTTGAATCTCTTACGATACGGCATTTTCCCGGAGAGTTGGAAAGCTGCACGTGTGCAACCTGTCCCCAAAAAAGGATCCAAAAGTCTCCCTTCTAACTATAGACCTATATCTCTTCTTTCAGTTGTTTGCAAGGTAATAAAAAAATTCATTAATTCCCAAATCTTAAAGTATCTGGAAAGACATAAGATCTTACATGATAGACAATATGGATTCCGTCACAGTAGATCCACAGCTGATCTTCTTTCCTTTGTCTCCACAACTGGAACAAGTCCCTTGAGTTTCTTGGTGAATCCCAGATCGTTGCTCTTGACATATCCAAAGCTTTCGATCAGGTCTGGCATGATGGGCTTCTTAACAAACTTCCTTCTTACGGTCTTCCCACCTAAGCTTTGCTCTTCTTTCCATTTTCCCTTTTCTAATCGACGTATATCGGTTAGTGTAGATGGTCATTCCTCCAGCTTCTACCAAATTAAGGGGGGTCCCCCAAGGCTCAGTCCCTGCACCCACGCTGTTTCTTTAAAATTAAGATCTTCTCTCTTCCACAATCAATCCCATTCATATTTTTGCTGACATAGTACCCTCCACTCTAGTATTCAATTTCTTAAGCCACCGTGTAATTTGATTTTAATCAAAGGAGGCAATGCAGTTCTTTTCCAAAATCAAACTTTTTGGATTGGCCCAAAAATTTTTTTAATCCCCAAAAAAAGTCCCGTGTGAAAAAATTCCGAATGCCCCCCTTTTCATATAGGGGGCCAAACTGGCAAGATTTAATCAGTGGATTTCTTTTGAGAATACAGGGCCAAAAAAATTTTTTCCCCAACTTGGGGCCCTTAGAAAAGGGGACCTCTTTTAGAGTATTTCCTTCTTCCCAATCTGTACATCTTTTATCCCAAACAGACCCCTTTCATAGGAAAAAAGTGACGAAGGGTGCCCCTAAAACCGTTTCGAGAGGTGCCACTCAAGGTCACAAACAACAAATGTGTCTCTCATTATTCCAGGAGACAGGGACACCAAAAAACACATTTGTGTGTCCGGTAGCGACACAGTAAGAGGAGATTTGAACCCCTCCAATCTGGTATCGATATAAAAAAGGGGTGAGCCCCAAAAGACCGGCGGTTGCAGTGGAGGGCGTAAAAAATCCCCTCCTTTAAAATTTTTTTGGTACTCCTGCGCCAATTCCTCCCGACTATTAATTAAAATTTAATTTTGAAATTTTTTTTTAAAGGCCCAGAGACTTCAAATAAATTGGTTTGGTATTTTTTTTTGAAATATAGGAAAAAATATTAAGAGACAAAAAGTTGTATTTTAGTTGGTTAACCAAAAAAAAAAAATAAAAATTGCAAAAAAAGGGATTGTTGCACATTTTTTACCATATTGGAACGGTGTTTCCCGACGCCACGGGGAAAAATTTCTGGGAAAATTTTTTTTAAAATCGGCTAAGGGTATTTAAGATAATTACAAAAAAAATTTTTTTTTTAAAAAGTTTTCAACCCGTATCTTAAAAAAATATGCATTTTC
>JAHBCN010020242.1:0-15208 GCA_019359885.1 Listronotus oregonensis
TTTTTTTTTTTCTCTAAAACTCAAATTTTGGGAGTAAAAATTGAGTTTACACAAAAAAAACTTTTAACCAAAATCATTCAAAAGACAAAAAATTCGCAAAAAAATATTAGGAAAATACAGACTTTTTTTTTTTTTTTTTATTTATTTTTTTAAAAAAAACCATGGTACGTGAAAATTACTATAGAATTGTTTTGACGTGACTTTTTTAATCTCAAAATCAACATTAGAAATCACCATTTTTCAAAATCAACCTATTTATGTAAAATTTTGGGTTATTGGGGTTTTGGGGATCGATGATCAAATTTAAAGCGATTTACTAAATTAATATGGCGGGTTCAATAAAGGCCGCTAAAGGAATTTTAAAAGGGATGGAAGCCCAATGTGGAAAAAAATTGTCCAGACGTGCAGGGCAGCGGAAATGGGGGTTTGGGCCCCCGGTTTTTGGCAATGACTAGAGGCGGGCCAAACTTCCATAATTCTTTGTTACTATCTATAAAGTTGACATCATCAAATGTCAAATTCAAACATTCATTTTTTTTTTTGACAAAATTGTTAGTTATTAAACGATACTACTAGAGAATATTTAAAATTATTGGGGATATTGGTTTTTATATCATCTGATATAATATAAAAAGAATAAATGGCGCCCCTATTTAAATGGTCAATATTTTTAATTTTTTTATTTTTCCCAAAAAAATTTTTGTAAATAAATAAAAAACATTTTTTAAAATAACTTTCAAACATTGATGATAGTTTCATGTTTATCCCCAAATTTTTTAAAAAGAAGGGTAGATAGTGTAAATGAGTTTAATCTAATCCTAAGATTCTGGTTGAAAATTTTAAAAAGTGAAATTTTTTATAACTGTTTTTTAGGCATTTTTCCCTAATAAGAAACATTCATGAGACAGAATAACAGTGGTTAAAATGTTTAGAAACCCTTTTGGTACCTATATATCCCTTGTAACAGTATCCGTTAAATATTATGTGTCTTCAGTATGTCGAGCTTAAAAAGTTGATAATGATTAAGAAACCAAAAAAACTAATTTTTTTTTTTAAAAAATATAGAAAAAGCAAAAAGGAATTTAAAATTAAAGTACTTTTTTTATTTAATAGAGGGGCCTTTTAAAATTAAAATTTGCCTGGTCTAGCAATTAATAATTTTGATCCTTTAAAGAATGTATAAAATTTTTAAATGAAATAAAAAAACCTAAATGTAAACCTTATTTCTTTTTAATAATACAGAAAGTCAAAAACATTGCGAAAATTTTAAAAAAAAGTTAAATTTTACTTTTTTACTGCATTTCCTATGAAATTTTAATTTTCTATTATTCATAATTGATATATTATTATTTATTTGGGTTTCCTAACGTTATTCATAAGAAGCACCTAATTTAAATATAATTAATACTTACCTAGTGTAACAAAAGCCGGGTATGACCCTTGGATTCAGAGGGGATTTAGATATTTGCCGCCTAGGGACTGATAGCGTATTGCCGCCCCGCCCGCCAAACCTCAGCCACCCCCCGGTCCACGTCCACCAGTTTGTGCCGGTTGATAATAGGTTATTCGTGTCTTTAAAATTTTTTTCTATGTTTTCTCTATTTTAATATATTCTTAGCAAAAAAAGGGCAACAAATTTCATTGTTATTTACTTTATATTTTATTTAATAATAATACTAAGGATAGTATAATTCAATTTTTTTTTTAAAGTCATAAATTACAGGAGAGGTAAAACTCCAACATGTCAAAAAAAAAACATATTTATCTGTATGTAGGTATAGTTAAATTTTTAGGAAAAAAATTTAATAAGATATAAATCTAATATTTCGTTGGACCAAATAACAAAAATTTTAAACTTACTTTAGAAAGATTGACACGCTTAAAGCAATACTAATAAACATAAAATCATTTTTCGGGTGAAGAATTGTTCAAAAGGAAAATTACAATTGTTTTCTTCAAAATTTCGAGATTTGGGGTTTGAAAGCGTAATAACGTCTTCGAAGTCCAATTCTTAGTTATCGCAGTTCAATGTTGGACTGCTACATTTTGAAGACGTGATTCACGATTTTGAGCGGGGAAAAATCTTGATCCCTTTCAGAACAGAAAAACCTTTCGCTGAACAATTAGTAGCTGGGGTGGTCAAAAAAAGCCCCAACGTAATATCTATTATGTGATATTGTAATCAATTTTTGGGATGGACAAATTTTTAAGAAGACCGCCACGCGGGCCCGTGCCCATTGTGCCTTCTATCGCTTGTTCCCGCTCTCGCTTGCAGCGAGGTCAGGCGGAACGTTAATTTCGTATGTGCGCCAGTGTTTATCGATTTATAGACGTTATCACGTAAAAAAGGTAAAATTTGCCCCCCCCTTAAATTTTGCCCCCGGGAGTGTACCCCCTTCAGCCCCCTTTTCCCACTGCGATTTGCAAGAAAAAACCATACAACCTCTAGTCATTTTGTTACGATATTATAAGTACCAAACAATAAAACAAAATTATAGTCACAATTTAATAAACACTAATCACTAAAATAAGGAGGTTTTTACAACCCAAAAAAATTTTGCAACCACAAAATATAATCACACAAAGCAAAAAAACGAAACTAATGGCGCAAAGGGCAAAAACCAAACAAAAAATGACGAATGATGAGACGACGATGGTTGATGGTACAGCGGGAAAAGACTAGCGCCGCGCGCGCTGTTGCACCAAAAGCGGATCCGGTTAAAAAGTAAAAGTTTGCCTAACTACACACTGATTTATCAGTGTGTAAGTAGGGAACACATTAAATTATTTGTGGAATTTTGTTATTGCGCAGAATCGGCGGGACCAACCGACAGTTATTTTCATACTGGGCGGGACATTTTTTGATCGAATGAGCCAAGCTTTGGGGTTTCCCATACACCTTTTAAGTTCCTTGGGGCCCGTGAATACGACTTCGGGATCAGTTTTGCTAAATTTAAAAAGGGGGAAACCAATATGGCGGACGGATTTTTAAAAATTTTTTTTAGAAAAAGATGATTTTTTAAACCCTTTATGCCGAGGTTAGAAAAAACATTATAAATATAATTTGGGGGGGGATTTTTTTATTTTTATGGTTTTTTTTAAAAAAATACACATTTGGAAAAAAAAATTTTATTTTTGTGATATCTTTTTGTGAATTTTTGGTATTTCAAGTCTATTTTTAAGGTTAGAAAAATTTTTACACCGAATTCGTGTTCGGGAGAAAAAAAAAAATATAATAATTATATCGCATGTAAAGAAAGACCACTTTTTTTTTGTGGCTGTGTTATCAATGAGAATTTTTAAAAACGTCTTAATAAAAATGTTTTAAACGATGTCATGACAAATACATACTTTTAATTGCGATTTAAATTTATAGGGTGTTTTTTAAATTGGGAATGGGACATGTTTATATTAGTTCAGACCTATATGACTTTTACTGAAAAAAAAAAAAACACTTTTTATTTTAAAATTCCACTTTTATATTGACACATCGGAGCTTTTTCAGGCTAGTAATTTAGACTTATATTAAAAAAAATTTAAAATTTGAAAAGTTTACATTTTTTTAGGTGGTTCGGAAGTCCAAATATCTAAGAAAGGAGCCGACTGTATCTCGGAAACTATGTATCGCACATCGTTGGGAAAATTATTTTTGGTAAAAAGGCCACGTGAAATAGCTGAAAATTATTTTTATGCATCCAAAACTACCGCAAGATGGCGCAACCGCAACGGTAAATTAAAAAACAGGGGTTTTTTTAAAGTTACCGTTGGGTTGTGGTAGTTTTAGAAACTTAAAAATAATTTTCAGCTATTTATCTTGACCACTTTTACTAAAAATATTTTCTCCTGTTTTGGCAATAAAAAATTTTCGAAAGCCGGCGCCCTTTTCCCTATTTGAACATACGGTACATAGAATGGTCAAGGGATAGGGTTTTTTTATCAATATCTATTATACAATTATTTACAAAAAAGGTTTATTATTAACCTCTGGGTCAGAAATTTCCAACCTAGGACCCGGGGCCCATACCATAAAAAAGAACGGGGTTCTTCAAGGGGGTTTAAAAAAAAAGAAAAAAGAACAAATCTTTTAAGCTTGGTAGAATGTTGCCAATGTTTAATTATTAAAAAAGGGTTTTTATTTTTATGTTTTTTTTTTGAGTTATTAATATTTTTTTTTTTAAAGTTGTTTTAATTACCCACTTGTTTATATTTAAGATTTTTTTTCGCAGTATTGCTTAATTTATGTCCCCTTTTTTTCTTAATTCGAAAAGCATTTAACCAAAAGTTTTTTTTTGTTATCACGATCGATTACATGCTTCGTCTGTTTACAAAACTGTCAAGATACGACTTTTTTCAGTTTTATCAGCTAGTTTTTAACTCGCATGGGGGTAGGGGGGGGTCAGTCGGCGACTATTATCGACAAAACTAAAAAGGGGTGGGGGTAGCGAGTTTTTAGGGATACAAACAGGGGAACTTAGGAAAATTTAAACAACTGGTATATTTATTTTCGATATTTTCGGGGAATAAAACAAACTAAAAAAGGTATATTTTAAAAATTAGTTTTGTTTTTTTACTGGTATATAATATCAAAAAAGGAAAACATTTTGGCAAAGAATATTTCATTTTCAATTTTTTGTTTGGGCAATTTTTGAATGACATTTACAACAAAACACGAGCTGTCAGGCAAAGGGTTTTTTAAAAAAACCATGGCGAAATTAAAAAATGCAACAAACTTAAAAAAAAAGAGAAATATTTTGTTAAAATTTTTCTCGAATGATTTCGACAAGACTATTTCACGAGAAAATGAGCCTTTTTGCTAGAAACACAGTGTTTATTGCCGGCTTGTCAGACGGACAATAGTTTCTTTCTTTAAACCCAACAAAATTTTGTCGGTGAGAAACCATCATGTTGGTTTTTTAGGTAAGTCGGTAAGAGTTTTCCAAAAAAAAACAGGTGTTGCTGCGACTTTTCATAATGTAAAACACTCTATGAAAAGTCGCTAAAAAAGATCACCCTTCGGTTCTGGTCCCGGGGGTTTGCGACTGAGGGGTCAGCCCATGGGTCAAAGAACCGATCGCCTAAACGAAAACAAAAAAAAAAAACCCAAAAAAAAAAAAAAAAAACAAACACTTATATACGTTTCGGTGGCAAGCCTGTCACCGTTTAAACGCACGCAGTTGGGGCAGACCAAGTTCCGCCACCGCACGAATATATTTTTTACGAAATGTTTCAGGCTCTTTTCCCCCCATTATATTTGGTTTTGTTCCCAAAAAGGAAAAATTTGGTATAAAAATTTTACATGAGGATTCTAATTATTTTAAAAATTAAAGAAAGTTATAAAAATAATCTCTGAGATATTCAATCTTGAAAATCGCTCAAATCTGTAAAATTTTGATATAGAATTAAGGAGATTCTAAAAACTTTTCTTATTTTTATGACTTTTTAATTTAAAAATATCCATAAACAAAAATCTAAGCTTACTTGATTCCTTTTTAAATACAGGATGGTTCCAAAATTTTCAGTTATTTGGATATATAGTGGGGTTTTTTAAAAACCCCCCCCCTTAATTTTTGAATGGGAAAAAGAAAGCCAGGTAAAAATGGCTGAGGTTTTAAAAAAAAAAAAAAGATGTTAAGTAAATAATTAAAGGGTTTTTTAAAAAAAGCTGCTACGACCTCCTTTTCCATTTGAAAAAGGTAGTTTCAGTGATACCTTTTTAAAAAATTTTTTACTGACCTCGATATGTTGTCCAGTTCAAAAGTAAAGTAAAATAAATGGGTCTTTACTTGTTGTTTTTCAAATAGCAAATTTTGAAATTTTTTTTTTGATACACATATTATATGTTGAGTTGCAGTTTGGGTAATTATATTACAAATTTTTTGGGGTTACGACAAAATGGACGCTTTTAAAACAAACTTCATTTGGGGGCCTAATTAAATTTTATCTACCAGTTGGGTTTGGCAGTTATATTGAAATTAATATTTTCACCTAATTAAAAATAAAAGTTTTATGTAACCACATCTAATGATTAAGTAAATATCGGTCATAAAAAGTTTTTTTTTATTATCAATAAATTCTTATTTTCTCACCTTAAAAATATAAAGTATGTGGTTACAAACAAAAATAACTTCTGTTGAGTTAAAATAATAAAAGTTTAAGCTATTTTTTGTTTCTTTTTAATAAAATAAAATCTATTAAAAAATCTAGTGGCCCCACCAACTTTACCACAAAATATGTAGATAATGCAGGTATTACGTTTCTATGCACTAGGCACTATGAAAGCAGTTATGGCGGCATCCAAATTTAGCTAAAAAAGATACAAAAAAAAGTATCTACAGTGAAACATATTAAAAATCTATTAAATATACTGCGCAAAAATTAATAAAATGTTTTATTTATACATTTATAGAGGTTAACACCGAAAAAATCCTAAAAATCAAATCTCATTTAACCAGGTTCGAAAAGTCCTATTAACAGAGGTAATTCGATAAACAAATGCCAGGACCTCATTGTAATTTTCAATAATAGAGGTTTCTCACTTATCCAGGTCCAACTTTACCAGGTTTCACTGTATTCGTAAAAAGTGGAAGTTTTGGTACGGGACACACTCTCTTCTCGCTTTATTGGTTATTTTTATTTGTGCAAAATTTAATTCAAATGCATATTTCTAAAATATATGCATTTTTTAATAATAATTTTCTGTGGACCCTTCTAATGAAGTATTTTAAATTTAAGGCAAACAAGCATGTGGAAAGTTACTAATTTTAATACGCCTTTATTATTTCCACTTAAATACGAGTACATGCAGAATAATCGTATACGCATCAATAAAACGGTATATCCGAATGGCGAACCAAGTAGGCAGGTATAAACTTTTTCCCAGTTAATGTATGGAAAAATTCTTAAAATAAATATAATTAGATTAAGCCATCGCAGAATAAAATTGAGGCCTAAACGGAAAAGTTTACTGATCCTACTTTAAGTGATTTATCAAGTCTGAAATATAATTGGAGAAAAAAGCCGCTTTAACTAACCGAACTAACCATGACCGACCAGAACTGAGGGCTTTTGAATTTGTCTAAATTATCCTACCAAAAAGTTATTAAAATATTTTAATAATTTATCTGAATTTTTTACGTCTAAAATATAATTGGAAAAATTAAAAGCATCTTTAACTAACCAGAACCATGACCGACCAGAACTGAGAGCTTTTGAATTTGTCCAAATTATCCCTACGTAAAAGTTATTAACAAAATTTTAATAATTTTCAATATGGTATGTATTACGGGCCACAATAATTCCATCTTGTTGGGTCAAACCAGGTATTCATTTATTACCTGGAAATTTTATTACAGACTAACCCTTATTTTGGGCCCCTTGCCCACCAACCAACTGCAGGGGACTTGTTGCTGTTTTATAGGTGCAAGATTTCTGCTTCAAGAGTTAGTCAGTATTATTGATCCGCTAGCAGCTCTTAATAAAGCGAATTGTCACTTTCATGCGTCCCTCTACTGAAAAGCCCCGAACTTTCCACTTTTTTCGTTCATTCATCCCTAGGAGTAATAATTTTAATTTGGTTTAGATAAAAATATTGAATAAGTTTAACTATAAGTGTAAATGTGTTTAACTTATAAATACTAGTTTATGTAATCAATAGTTTCCTCAGTATAGCAGTTAACGATCCCATATTGCACTATAAATATTTAAAATATCACATTTACTTTGATATAATCTTAAAAAGCAGAGTCCTTGCCTGCCTGTTTAGCCTCCCTTTTTAATCCTTTATTATAAATCGAGTGTGCGTTACCAATCGATCATTTTTTTTTTCGTCAAAACTTGATGTATCATTGCCGCTAAATAGGTTTTTACTCTTGGCACTTTTTTAATAAATAACGGATTACCAGTTCTTTGATTTTTCTAGAGGGGAACAAAAGTTAAACGCGGCGTTAATAAAATACGTGTAGGTAGGTAGCCACAAATTCCAGTTGAAACACAAATCCAAAGTTTACAGAACTAAAATTTAAGTTAAGTCATTTGTTGTCGTCGGCACATTGAATGGGGCATTTTGGTTTTCTATCTTATGAGAGCTCCATAAAACTTGTTTATATGGAGCCTAAGATTTAGAAACCGTGGATGGGTACCGTTTTAATAGGAATAAAGCAACTTAGAAATTCTTATATTGTATTTTTTTATAAATTTTTATATTGTTTCGGAAAAAAAATAAATTTGGCCCTGTTTTACATTATCTTTTTTAATAAAAAATATAAGCAGGTAGAGTCAAAGTTAGTGCTGTTTTTCACAAAAAGGGTGTAGATGGATAAGTGTGTTGAATAGTCCCCAGGGCCGATTTAAGCGGTGGCGAAATGGCCCGCCAAGGGCCAGCTACCGGGGCGCAAAATCGGCTATGATTTTTTTATCACTTGTCAGTACCTTAGTCATATTATTATTGTTTATTGACAAAATTAATTGAATAAAAATTACAACAGAAACACTTTAATAACAAATTTTTAACATAGATACTTAATTTGGGTCCGGTGTCATTTACCTCCATTCGATTATAAAAAAAAAATAGCCCAGATAAAAGAAAACATTTTGTTTATTAAATTTTAATAATAAAAAAAAAACGGAAAAAATGCACTTCTGTAGATTAAAATTAAATTAAAAGACCAAAAACACCATGTTTTTAGGCTAAGTAAAACACCAGATTTTGCGACGTTGTTGGATCAAAAAAAATATTTAAATTTAGCTTTAACGCATTATGGATTAAATAATAATACACAAATTAAAAAAAAAAAAATTGAATAAGATAATTATCTGGAAATGCTGTCCACCCTATTTATGCCTACAAAAAATTGAAAAATCAATATATCAGACTTTTTTGTTTTTGTTTTATTTTGTTTGACGGTGCATTTATAAAAGAAAATTTACAGTTTAACGAAAACCTAACGGAAACTAACCAGAACTAGGTAATAGTTTGGAAGTTGTTGTTTGTAGTTCTGGCTAGTTTTCTCTATAAAAAAACTTTATTTCTGGTAAATAGAAAACAGAACAACCTTCAATAATAACAAATTATTAAAAACATCTGCAAATTGCGTATTCAAGGAGAAAACCGTAAACAAAACGGCATCATATCATTTTTTCTGTATTTCTTTCATTTTTTCATATTACTTAAGAATATTTTATATGGAAATAAAGAAATTATTTTATTTTATGATAATGTTAGTGAAAATTATTTTTGCAAGCCTATGTGTTTTATTATGGTATAACAAGTAAGTGAAAAAAATTCAAAATATTGTGTTTAAAAATGGAATTAAAGTTCACCAAGCCCTTAATTTAATTATTTTTAATATACTAACCTAAAAAAAAAAATTAATTAATAATAAAATATCAATTTATTCTGATACCTATAGCAAAATTTAACTCTTTGAAATTTTTAATATTTGGTTGGGATAAATTGGTGTTTAATACATTAGGGGGAGACTATTTCTTTTTTGTTGCATATTATTTAATTTATTATAGTATACATTTTACGTTTAGTAGGCCTGCTATGCACAGTATTTTTGTGACTATGATTTTCTTGTTGAATAATGTATTCTAATTGTAAGTTTAATCAGCCCAATTAAGGATGTATAGTTAATTTCATTTTACTTTTTTTCGGTCAGATCAAACAGTTTATATAAATCATGTCTCTTTCAAATGGTAGGTAATATTTTCATATAAAGAAAATATAGAATTTTACAAAATTCCACCACAAAATTGGTATGTTATAGAAACGAAATTCTCGGTTGAAAAAACTTTAATCCTACAAGTTTGCACTTCAATTTTATAAAATTTCCGAGAATAACCCCCGAAATCCCCTTTTCGTTGGGGGTATTCATACTCCTCAAATCTCCCGGATGTGGGGGCGCAAATGTTAAGGCTCGCCAAAGGGCAGCTATACCTAGAAAACGGCCCTGATAGTCCCCAATGGCTATTATAAAAACTGATAAGTTTTGATATCAGCATACTCTGAAAACACCATTCATAATTTTTGACAAGGAATCTCAAACACTTTTTGAGATAACGTGCAAAGGTTATAATTTTACAAACGGTTTGTCTCAAAATCTAAAATAGGTAAAAATATGCACCCAACGACAATCTTTTAAGAGCGTTTGAAAGAATATTATAGACTTGTTTGACATTTCAACAAGTTTTAAATAGTCAAAAAATTAAAAATTATTTTAGTAATTGTTTTTATCTATGTTACAATACAGACAGGTCCAGTGTAGTAGAAACATAGGCGGGAACTGATGAATTTACTACTGTTCGCTTCGATCGATAAACATCCGTGATTAACCGAACGAGATCTCAGTTTGTAATATGCTTTCGGACGGGTGTGTTTATGGTTTAAGGGCGCGAAAATTACGAAAATACATTTATGGGTCTAATCTGTTGAGAAAACAGTTGATACTTGATACCGTTATTTATAAATAGGGAATTAAATACCAACAGCTTTTTTATCAGTTCATTAATTGCCAAACAAAATAAAAAGTAAGTTTCCTAAACCCAAAACTTATTTCTAAAATTAAAATAGTACGCAATGAAAAAAAAAAATAATTATTAACATAAAAAATACTCTAAAATGAAATTATAAAAATATTGAAACAAACCTCTTTTTGCAAGGCAATATCCCAAACGATCGTAAAACCCGTCTAACGTTTGTTGCATATTAAAAGGGTGATAGTTTGAAAAGCTTCTTCGATTTTTATTCAAAGTTCTTCTAAATTATTAGCCCTATCATGACCATAAACCTTATTTTTTTAAATAACCCCACAAAAAGAAATCATTAGGAGCAAGGTCTGGTAATCTCGCGGGCCACAAAATGGTTCCACGTCCCCTAATCAAACGGTTAGGAAACGTATTGTTCAAATATCCTTAAACAATACGTCCATTGTGAGCGGACAACCATCTTGCTGAAACCAGAGATTACCAAATCTTACTCCTAATAATTGGCGAATTGCCGGTACAATTTGTTGTTGTAACAGATCCAAATAAATTGCTGCAGTTAAATTGCCTTTAATAAAAAATGGTCCAATAAGGTGTTCTCCCACCCTACCAGCCCATACATTCAATTTTTGAGGATACTGGGTTCGAAACTCAAAATACCTGTGTAGGTTTTCACGAGACCAATATCAAACTTGAGTTGGATTATGTCGATTTAATAATGAAAAGGTCGATTCATCGGTGAAAACAATCGATCTAAGAAAGTTTTCATCTGTATTTGCCATTTCCATTATTAATTCGCAAAACTCCATACGTCGAAATTGGTCTTCAGGAAAAATTTCATGTGTTTTTCGGGCCTTGTAGGATCGGAAATAATTTTTTAAGGAATCTTTTAACTGTAGTAGGCGATGAATCTGTTACCTCAGCAAGTTGTTTACTGGTTACAGTGGGGTCTTGTTCGGCAGTAACACAAATTAATGCCTCTTTTAATTTCCGTTCTTCATTTACGAGTTCCTGTTTTTTTATGTTTTTGTGTTCGCATCGTTTTTGCGAGTTTTGTTTCGCTACCTCGAGTCAGGCAAATGTAAGTCAATTCGCCTAAGTGTTTCCTATGTTTCTTCTACAGTGGACCTGTCTGTATACTTACACCAACCAATAAAATTGTGAATATTTCTTAGGGTATGAGCTTTTACTACAACAAAGCAGATCAAAATCAAAAATGCGCTTCTTAAGTAATAAAAAAATACGAAAACTTGCTGACCCAGTTGCCTTACTCTCAATGTATTCTTTAATTTAACCTCAAAGTATTTTAGAAAAGGTATACATGGGAGTAAGCTTTTCTTACTTATTCGGGGCTATACCCTTTGCCTAAAAGTGTATTTTGTATTGACGAAGAAAGTTTTTAGTAAACAAAGTTCCAAATATTTTTTACAAGTATTTTTTTCATTTTTAAATTAAATAAACATAGTTTTTACATGATAAAATACATTAGGGTAAAAATATAAAATAAAGGTTTTATGATCTTGATAATCTCACAGAAAAAAACAGATCTATTAAGATGCCTTGTGTAATCAAAGGCTAAACATCAAAAAAAAAATTCTTTAGTTCAAAACCAAAATTTATCGGGGTAATATCCCTAGTGCTTTAATTTTTCCGAAAAAATTCGAAAAACGAGTTTCTAAGTCATTAGTCTTAGAAACGAGTTTCCCAATTTTTCTACTAGGGAAAAAATTAGATGGACGAGGATATTTGTAAGATTATTTCCTGAGTTAAATAAACATTTTATTTTATAAACATTTTTTTAATTAAAACAATAAGAACAATAATTAATAAAAACAATATAACTTTCAAGCTAGGAAAGGTAATTACTTCAAACTCATTTTAAATTACAATTAATATAAAAATTACAATAATTGTAGGTTACAGGAGTATTGTTAGCCATATCGGTTAAATTGGTTTTAATTATGTGTGTACTAGCACTATTCTCTATGTTGCTATGAGAAGTGTCAAACGATTAATGGTGTTGGCTCGAAGAAGTGTCTATTTTCTGTCTTTTCAAGGAGCTTCGAAGCTTGTGGATGGTACATTATTTTGGACGGTTCTTAAGGCAGTGATGATATTTGAATGATGTTGACTGTCAATTTGTAGATACGGTTGGATAGACGCAGCTTTAGAATGCCCAGATTTTGATGAGTTGCTGGTCGCCTACACCGGGCTTTGCCATATTATTAACAGCAGTTGATCGCATAGAATGGTTAGATATTTTAATTTGTCGTGTTCATACCTGTTTTTGGGCTGCGTCTTTTGTCCATTTTGACAGTTCATTTCTTCCAATTGGAATGTTTTTAAACCATCCAGTGCTACGATTGGATTGCCATGCTGAATTTGGTGTCAAAAACAATCTATTGTTGTTATTTTAGACGTTCGTTTGTTTAACAGGGATTTGAACAAACGTACCGGATAAAAATCAGGGTTTTTTTAATTAGGAACAAGCCACTTGCTATCGCACAGATTTTTTGCACCACCTTGTGCAGTTTTGCTGAAGACTGTGTTATACTCGATCCTTCTTGAAACAAGGGATACATAATTTGACTTAAATGACAAAATATATTTTGTAGTGGATTTTAAAGTAGATGTATGTAATTTTTAATTTTTTGGAAAAGCGAAAGGAATTTTAGTGGTTATATATCGTTTTTGATTTTTTGATTTTTTTTACAAAAATTTACATAAAAAATTTTTGTAAAAAAGGGAAAAAACGTTTTATAAAAGGAAATTCAAAAAACAAAAAAAATTAAAAAAACAGTTTTTCCCCAAGATAAAAGTATCCACATATTTTATTTATTCGATTTTTCTTGGGGGTTTTTAAAAAACTTTTTTTAAAAATTTTGATAATTTGGGAATCAAAACAGGTAGATTTTTGCTTTTTTTTTTTGGGCCAAAATCAAAATGTTTATTGTAACTTCAAAAAAAGGTTTTTTTAAAAAGGTTTTCGGGGAAGGGGGTCAACCATATTAAATTTTGAAAATATTTTTTGCTCCTTAGTTGTTTCTAGTAATTGGTAATTTTTTTGGGAAAATTTCCCCGTTTATATGTAGTTTTTTATTTTTTGGGAAAAACCTTTTTTCAACAGGTAAATTTTCCAAAACATTTCCACATCGTTCATTTTATTTTCAGTTGAAAAAAAAAAAATTTAAGCTCTTTGTGATCTTTGATGTTGGTAACGGTATATAAACCAGCAAAAAACCATCAAGTTTTTTTTTACAAGGCAATTTTAAACGCATGAAATTTTTTGTTTTTTTTTAAAAAAATGCTGGAAAACATTTTTAAGTTGTTAATAATTTTAAATTAAAATTATATATACTCCAGTTTTTTATGCGATTGGTAAAATTTGGAAAAATAATCACTGATATATTTTTATATTGGGTCAAAAGTTATCTATTTTTTTAATCAGTTTATTTTTTTTAAAAAAATTTTTATTGTTTTTTTAAATTAAAAAAAAATTACTTCAAAGTCAAGTAATGATCTTTTGTAGACAATATAAGATTATTTGAAATGATATGTTTTACAAAATTTAAATTTTTTTATTTTTTTCTTTAAATGTTTGTTTTTTTTTTTTAAAACCACTTATAATATTATTTTAAAATATTTTGCATCTTTTAAATCTTGGGCAAAAATTAATCCAAAATATAATTAACTTTAATCAGAAACAACGTTCATTTAAAAAAAAAAAAATTTTATGGAAAATCTTTGGATCTAGTTTGGTTGAAGGGATGGTTTTTCAAAGTGTATTTAAAATTTAGATTCTACTTAAAATATTTTTTTTATTTATCATTTTAATTCCTGATGTCTCGTCTTGTCCCTGTCGCCCAGACAAAACGGATTTTTTTCTCGTAAAATTCATAAAACTTGAAAAATTCTAGATTTAGTTATGATTTTTAAAACATCACCGGGGGTTTTTATAATTTCAAACCTTTTTTTTTAAAAAGTCTGCCAAAAACCCTAGTGGTGGGGGGCTAAAACAGTTATTTGGGTTTTTATCGCCATATCTTCCAATCCGAACCCAAAAAGTTGTTGTTCACAAACCTTTTTTTTTTTTTAGAATAATTTTAAAGGGGATGGCTCACACAACAGGGGTACTAGCTCTGAAAGTTTTTTTTTTAATTTAATAGTTGTTTTTTTGGGGGCCGTTTTATGTTAAATCTATAAAAAATTATTCTTTTTGACCAATTAAAATTGGCAAAAAAAAAAAAGGATCACCTTATATTTACAAAAAAACACATGACTTTTCGTAAGACATATAATCAAAAAAAAAAAAGTTTTAAGCTTTAAAAAAAATGTTGAAAACCCCTAAGTTGAGTTGGATTTTTTGGTATTAAAAAAAATATTTTCGGTATAAAACATTTATTTCCTTATAACTCTTTACGTGATTTTGACATTTGAAACCCGTAAAAAAAAAATATGTTTTATTATGCTTTTTTTTATATCCCTTCTTTTTTTTTTAAAAATTGTTTATCCCCTATTCATGTATTTAGAACGGAGCGGATTAAAGGGTGCTTAATTCAAATAATCCTTCAAAGAAGGACAAAAAAAGGGGGTTTAGGGGAGAGACAGTGACTTTATTACAGTGGCTTTATTTACAGTGAAAAATGAATGTCTTATTTTTTTTGGTTGACGGGTCCTGGTTTTTTTCCCCATGATGGGCAAAATTTGACAGCTAGCTGTTTAATTT
>JAHBCN010020243.1:0-15261 GCA_019359885.1 Listronotus oregonensis
AATTTTGAAAAAAGATCTGGTTTAAAGTTTCCCGGTTTTCTCGGTGAAAAATGGTCGTGGGTTTTTAAAAACATTTTGTGGTTTAAATTCTCTAAAAAAGGTGATCTTTTTTAAAAAAAGAAAGGTTTTTAAAATTTTTTTACAAAAAAAGTAATTTTTTTATAAACAATTATTAGCAACTTTAAATTTTCTTTTTTTTGATTTGGACTAAGGGGCTCAAAGCTAAAGTTGACCAAGTCCAAAAAAAGAAACATCCACTAAGCAAAAAAAGGATTTTGTTTTTATTGATAATTATTTAAAATTACCCTTATATTAAGTTTCATATGTGAAATAATTTTATTTATGCCTGACCTAAATAACTTTATTATTTTTGGAAATTCATATATGTATCAGTAAAAGGCTTTACTTAATAATGTATAATTAATAATAATATAACATAATAATGTAACAATGTAATATATGGTCCCTGGTCATCCGACACAGTAACTGAAAAATTACCTCCGACTAAGCTTCTAACATTATTGCATAAGTATCTTCTATGCCACTATAAAAAATTTATGCACCGCAAACAAAAATAATTATTGTTTATTCCATTCACATCCATCAATAATTAATACTATTAACTTTTATAACAAATATAATTTATTCTAAACTATAGTAATAGATAATTAGCATTGTACGTTATTTTTAAAAACTACCGGTATAATTTTTTACAGCGGCATTACTTGTATGTGTAATAACAGCAACAATTAATTAACAGAATTAAAATCATGTTTTCATTATTACAATATAGACTACATATACAATGTGTTTCAAATTGGTAACGAAGGTATAAGTTATAAGCGGCGACCGTCGTAAAAGGGAGTGAACCAGAATAAGTACAAAAATAGAGTTAAGTACTTTTTGGCTATTAGACAAGTAATGAACCAACGGTTTGACAATCTGTATTTTTTTTTGAATATTTTTTCCCATATTTTTTTTTTGTAAAATTGATGTATAAAGCAAGTACAGTTGTATTCACTGAAAATGGGTACAAGTCTTATGACTACATTTTGCCATATTTGCGTAAATCAGGCTTTTCTTATCAACGTCGATAGATAAAACAAAAACATAAAATGTGATAAATGATTTTAATGTATTAGAATATTTCTTTAACGCAAATTTTTAAACTCAACGTAACCAATAATAATAACGAAAACTGAAAATTATAGTTAATATTTAATTATAATGTAATATATGATTTATAATAAAATTAAAATAAAAAATTAATATTTGATCATATGACCATTTTTTTCAACTATTTGAACCAATCTGTCTGGAATTGAGTTAATTAAATTCACTATAACATTTGGATCAAGCTCTTCCCAGCAATCGTGGATAACTTCCCATAATTCATTAGAATTGTTTGGTCTAAATTTTTTTTATATATTTCTTTTACAATTAGGCCCCAAACATTCTCTATGGGATTAATATCAGGACTGTAAGCGGGCCATGGCAGACTTCAATATTATTACGATGAAACCATTCCCTCACAGCAATTGCGGTATGGACCGGGCAGTTATCCTGCTGAAAGACAAATGAGTTATTTGGATATATTTGTCCAACAGATGGGAGCATAACATTTTCCAGAACAGCCATGTAATGTTCGGCGTTAAACCTTCCCTCCAATCGCCAACAGACACTAAGTCCATAAGCACTTATCCAACCCCATACATTTACTGAAAATCGCCCAGGTCTGAAAGCAAGATCGCTAGTGTAGCGTTCTTCGAATCTTGTATTGTCTGGACGGTAGACACGAATTTGTCCATTATATGTTGACTGAAAAACCTTTTCATTAGTGAATACTACCGTGTTCCAAAACTGGTGGTCACGGTATATATAACTTAGGGCGAAAAGTAAACGAGACTGTTTCCGTTCTTCTGTGAGCATCATTTTTTTTGCAGCTACGCGGTTTTTTAAGTCAGATTCTTTGACTCTTCTGCTAGAGGTAGGTTGAGACCCAGGAAATCCTGTGTCAATGACAGCGTTTCTTGCAGTTTCAAAAGGATTTGCCCTTAGATATTCCAGAAATGCATTATCTTGTTCAGGGACGGAAATGCGTGCTGGACCAGTACCAAATTTTCTTTTCAAAGAACCCTCTTGAACCCAACGTTGCTTAATTCTTGAAATAGTGTTTTTGCCTCTTCCGGTAAATTCCGCTAATGCACGTATTGACCACCCATCTTCAATTGTAGCTATTATTTGAGCTTTTTCAATTTCAGTTAAATGACGAGGCATTTTGAAAATTTTTGGCACTGACAGGCTTGTCAAATTCAGTCAAAACCGATTTACACTATAACAATTTTAGTGTACCCATTTTCAATGAATACAACTGTACAATGTTTTACTATTCGAAGGAGTTTTAATTAGTAGAATATAAAAATTTGGTGCCCCTACTCTTGACATAACTATTTGCCAGACCACCCTCAAAATATTTATTGCAATGATAAATTTTCTATATAATGTATAAGAAAAAAGTCATAACATTTAAAACATTTCATTTTTTTAATTAATAAAAAAATTAATTAGTATAGATATTCATAAACTTTAGCTTCACAATATGACATATTTGACAGAATAAGTTTCAATGTCAATTATGTTAAAAACAAAAAAAACTTAAGCGGAACAGCAAAGGAATTTCTTAATCGTAGTCTGGCAGAATTTTGGTTAAGTAATAGTGTACCAGACCCATTCTATTTAAAAAAAAGGATAAAAACCAAAAACTCTGACGTTTAATTTTTTCTTATACCTTTTATAGAAAATTTATTATTACAACAAATAATTTCAGAGTAATCTGGCAAACAGTCGTGTCAAGAATAGGGGAGCAGATTTGTATATTCTACTCATCAAAACTCCTTCGAATAGTAAAACATTGTACTTATGTCTTACACATCTATTTTACAAAAAAGGAAAAAAATATAAAAAAAGTCAAGTTACAGATCGCTAGACCGTTGACTGCAGGTCCCGTCTGGATGACATCTCCCGGACGTTAAAGGTAGGTAGCTTAGAGGTACTAGTTATTTTTATAAGGTCCGTAGTGGCTCTACCACTTTAAAAAATAAACGTTTTAATTTTACTAAAACCTTTGTTTTTGACGACATATTAAACTTTTTAAGGACAAGCGATTTTATTTATTTTTTGATGTTGCACATACATTCGCAACAAAGTCATAATAACAAAAGAAAGCAATCAAAATTATATTTTACTGTGAATCTGGCAACTATCACTTCTTTGCATTTTATTTAAAGTAAAAAAATCGCAGATTAGCATGTAGAAATTAATATTAGCTATGTTTAATCAGTAAAAATAACCTTAAGTTACTTGAGAAGCTTCACTTAAGTCTCGAATTAATTTAAGAAAAATCGTTTTTAAAATAAGAAAGGTTTAAAAAATTAACTTCTAGGTGACTGCCATGCATAAACCAATCTTTTACCATTTTAATGACGGCTATTTTTGTTAACACATTTATGATATATTTTTAAGACCCATGAAAGGATAAAAATTCTTAAAAGTTCCAAGATTTTTATATAAAATTTGAATAAATTGGAATCAAAATATATTTTTAAGTTTATTTTATATATTGAAAACGGTAACCGACTTGTTACCAAAAGATTGATAAGTTTTGTCAATTTTAAAAATAATTTTTTAAGTTCCTTTTTGTGGTGATCCGCAGGTTTGTTGTGGTTAGTTGTACAATATTTTTTAAGGAAAAAGAAACCATTTATGCTAAAATTTTGAAATAATTTTAGCTTAGTGCCAAGTATTGCCGAGTGTTTGTACTATATCGAAGTAAAAATTCAAAATACCAAAGTAAATACTTTAAAAAATAGAAAATTTTTAGGGTCAATTATGTTAAAAACAAAAAAAAAACTCAAACGTAGTAACAAAGGAATTTCTTAATCGTAGTCTGGCAGAATTTTGTTCAAGTAATAATGTACCAGACCCATTCTATTTAAAAAAGGAATAAAAACCAAAAACTTTAATTTTGTATCGCAATTCTTAAATTTAATCGTCAATTTCCGCTTAATTTATAGAACAAAATCAAAAAAACTTTGCACAGTTTATTAGGTCATTTAATTGCCTTTTAAAAGTTTTTCTACATTTTGTTTTTACGACACTTAGAAATAGGTGAAAAACACGTTTAAAAAATAAAATACAAATTTTTGTCTAAAAAATGTTATTTTTAAAAGCCTTGTCCAAAATTTTTTTAAATTATACTTGATATTAAGATGTGTAATTTTTTCGTTATTACCAAAAAATCGACCTATAAGTCCAAAGTTATACCACAACTAACCACAACCGCATCAACCCTGTCAGAAATTGATTTTCTTATTTAACTATTATCATACCAAAAACACTTAGCTAAAATAAGGGCCCAGTTCCCAACAAAAAATCTTGACCTCTTAAAACACTGAGATTTAAACTTACACCAAGTTCTTTTTTGTCTCGGCAAGTTTTTTGGCTGATCTGTCTGTATTAATGAATATTCTTTTTTTATTAATGTCCGACTGGTATATTATTTGACAAATAATAATATTATGTCAAAGTCAGTTAAATACGAAATATTACCCTAGGGCGTTATTAAAAAAAATAACGCCCTAGGGCCTACAAATTTACCAATAAATAAACAATAAATTATCTTCATATACGAAAATACAAACATACCTACACAATATACTTATCATAATAAAAATTATTTTTTAAAGTAAAACGTACAATTTTCAAACTGACCGGAAAATTCCACATTTCCATACCCCACCGCAGTTGCTGTGTTACTTGAAGTAATACTTTTCCCAACTACAAGGGAAGCATTAGCCAATTTGGAGCTTTCACTATAATCCACGTACCCTCGTGCTACCGAAGAACGCTTCCAGCCTCCTAACCTCATTAAGCTCTCGGAACTACCTCCCGCATCAGAATGAATTGTTGCCGGTGTACGTCTCAAACAATGACCTGTGTACGCCTTAGCATCAGGTAAACCCAAATATGTAGCAACCTTAAAGGGTATATTTCCAAATGTATTTATACCTATAGGCTGCACAGTACATCGTTCATCACGATAGCACAAAAAAACCTATCAATAGGTGCACTTTTAGGTCGCAAAGACACATAGTCCCGAATTAACTTTGTTGCGCACATTTCACTGCCATCAATAACCAAAAAGTTCCTTGCTTGCCCATTTTTACTTTGAGGAATGTCAATAAATATATGCTGACCCATATCACGCACATCGGAAAACTTCATTTTCACAAGCTCGTCTCTTCTACAAGCTCCGAATTCACCTATCACTAATGCAACTTTATCTGCCAAATATTTTCAGTCGGCGCTTCTTTCAAAAAAGTTATAACTTGTTCGCGAGTCAGAACCTTCGACTTTTTAGGCTGATAATTTCTCCCAAGTTGCTTTAGGAACTGTTGCAGAGAAATCAACTTTTCATTCTTCTTATCTTCTTTTGAACTATTAATTCTTTACGTAACGATTGAAAACTTTGTCCAAAGGGAATTTAAGAATATGACTCTGACAAATCTTGAAAATAAGCCATCAAAACGGTTTCGTCCACACGGTCCACGCAGTTGTTTCCGGCAGCCAGGCCTCAAAATGGAAATATACTTTCTCTAAATCTGCCTAGTTTTTTTGGCACAAGCCCATGCTCAGCTTTAGAGCTTTCACTAAAATATCTTGGGGGAGATTGGTATTTTTCACTACTTCGGACATTTTTATGCCTCAATCGCAAAATTATTTTTTATGTGCTGTCTTATTGACAAATAACTTACAACCATGGTTACAATTACAATTACGTTTCGGCAATTTTTTCAGGTAAATGCTAGTACTTGATTTGGTTTAAACTAATACATTTAAAATTCATTCAAATTTTTCTCATATAAAGAATATTTAGTCGGACATTAAACACACAACCACAACTAAACACACCATCGACCTCAAGCGTTATTATCCTTATAATACCCTTGATACCTTAATAACTATAATACTGACAGATCAGAAAAACCCCCTTCCCCAAGTCCAAAGAAGATTATGGTCCAATTTTAGATCTTAGTGTTTTAAGAGGCCGAGATTTTTGGATATGAACATGGCCCTTATTTGACATAGGTGTATTTGGTTTGTTTTTTTCTCTTTTTTCTGACTTCAATGAATGGAATAAAGTCCTGTCTTTATTTTAAATTCTAAGACACTTATTAGCTTAGAAACTCAGGTTCAAACAGATTGCAAACTTCCAAAATACCCCTAAATATACGATATTAGCGCCCCAGTTTTTGCTTGGAACGCCTAGGTTTCGAGCAAAAATGTGAATTTTTCGGAATGTTTATCTTACTAGTGTCCTAAAACCTTCTACAAACTTCCAGATTTTACTTCCTCGGGAAGTGCCCCACAATTTTGATGAGTCAATGAGTAGATCAATCAGTCAGTCAATTAGTCAGTAGTAAAAAGGGCGATTTTTAAAATTAAATATCTCGGAAACCACTTAATTTTTTTCAGAAATTTAAAATACTTCTATAAATTTACATTCCAAATTTCATATCTTTATATGGAACAATAACGAAGTTATAATGGGGAGAGAAATACGCTGAAACCTTTTATAAAAATAACACACTGTACTGTACACACAAAGTGTAGCTTTGTACCTCGCAGTTAATTAAGGTGGCTGCTTTCCGACACATCTATATCTAGTAGCCCAAAGAATACTTTGTAACAAAATCTTTCATTGTAAATATATATTGCATAAATGGCTCAACATTATAAAGTGTTTCTACTGGGAACGCGCTATAAATAATGTCACCCAAACAGATGTAGGAGGAATGCGATAATTGAACACAAGCTACTAGACATGTATTTTGGAAAATATAGGCCATCGTCCAAAATCCACTCAGTCGTATTTACCTGGGTTAATCACCTCGAGCTAATTATACTTATTCGCTAATATGCGGGCAGATTCTTTATTTTTTATATGTATTTTACTATATTAATAGTTGGTTGCTTAACGCAGTTGGTTGGTTAAATAAAATTTATCACAAATAGTAAAAGTCTCTGGACTTTAACAGAACATAACCTTTTTGCCTTTTTGGCATTTCTGATGTCTATTTTTTTTTTGGTTAAATGATTTACTGCGCTGAGTGCGCAGTGCTGTACATTGTACGCAGATCCCATTGCGAGGGGGGTAATCTCTAAGGTATCTCTATCTAACTTTTTCATTCCGTTGCCAAACACAGCATTTGTCCCAATTCCAGTCCTGATAAGTTCATTAATCCTTGGTTGGGTGTACTTTACATTTCCAAATCGCTCGAGGGTTTCACCCTCATCACCGCACTATCTACAGATATTATCTGATGCCAGTCCCAATATGAATGGGTGTTTTTTAGTATACTACTATCCAGATACCAAACCTGTGACAATTCTCAGTTGAGTCCTCCCCATGCCCAAAAATCTCGCTGCAAATTTCTGTAAAGGCCCTTCAAGCATTTCCCCGGTATGCATTATCTTTGTTTTTGACATACATAGTTCTTCACTTTTTCTTGGTTTAATCTTTGGCCCATCGCTTAAGGACCTGCCCAGGACATACCTGGGCAGCAGGATACTGTCAAGTTTGGGTATTGGTATCCGCTACTGCCAGTTTATCTGCCGCTTTGTCAAATATAATACCAGTATGTTCGGACACCCACACCAAATTGACCAAATTGGACTCTGCTCTGGTATCTATTGTTACCTTCTTATTTTCTAATTTTAATCGCAGATTTCTTATATGAATTAAACTAATTAAGACGTTCAAAAAATAAAGTGTCCCATTAAGAAAATGTTAAAAATGCAAAAAATTAAAAGTGCAAAAAATATTATACATATTTTGTGCGCTGCGTGCGAAGAGAATCGCCTAGATATTCAGAATTACTAAAGACACGCTCATATATTTTTTTTTCGTCTAACACGCATCGCATTGGCCGCAACTACGCATCGTCTTTAACTTGAACATGGCGTTAGCATCCTTGATTTCATCTAAGAAGAGCCGTTCTTCTTGAACAATCTTACTCTTACCATAAAGCTTCCTTCTCTTACCCACCAACTAGCTCTAAGGAATATGTTTCCTTTTGCACCTCCCAAAAAATTTCAACATGCTCACCCTATAGTGTCTAAAATACAGAACCTGCTTCTTGCACAGGTCTTTCTGTTCCTCTCCTAAACCTCTAAATCTCTAAGTCCCGTTTTAGTAAAATGCTTCTTACTTTACTTAAACGCGAATATGAATGGTTTCATGTCTTGACGTTCGACGTTTTTTATGTGATGTCGATTATTTGTCCTGACACAAAGGGAAACAATGAACGTAATCGTTAACATGGAGTGTAAACGACCATATTTTTGCGCAGAAATCTGAATCTGAATTTCGGCCTAAGTTCGCAGCCGCAAATTGCGGTCGAATGTAGATCCTGGACTGTTTAAGCGCATAATTAATGTGAATATGATATGCACTTATTGAAACTAAGACGTCGTTTTTTAATATAAAATTAGCTACACCAAAAAATACCAACGGTATTAAAAATACATCAAAACCAATTTATACCTGTCGCTTTCGGACAAGAAATCGTGCAATGCAAAAAAGGTAATCATAAAATCTAAACAATTTATCGCTCCTCAAGGTATAATCTCTTTTGCAATACCATTCTTACCTGCAGTTAACAGATGGTACACCTTATTTAAAATATTTTTGCTACAAATTGCATAATTAATTTATTGGGTATTAGTTTTCTGTTTGTACCTTAGCAAAACGTTTTTTGCATATTACTTAAGTAACATTGTCGTTTAGCATGGAGTTAAAAAAATAAACCATTTAATAATCATTCATTTAGCAACTATTGACTTTCTTAAATTTATGTGTCCAAACCGTGATATTGGAGTGTAAACAAACAACACACACATATATATATATATATATATATATATATATATATATATATATATATATATATATATATATATATATATATATATATATATATATATAATATATATATATATATATTATATATATATATATATATAATATATATTAATTATGTTGTTTAATTTAAGAACATAAAGATATACTTTTGTTTTTACATCTTTTTTTTTCAAATCAGGTTCACAAACGTTTATATGGTAACAAAAATTCAACGTAACGTAATTGTAACTTTTAACTATCTGTCAACTTATCTCTTCAAAAGACAAAACTAAACTGGGCCGTGCGGACTTCCTTCGCGCCTTTTATAGTTAAGTGGAAAAGAATGGAAAAGTCTAGAATTAGCTAGAAGAATTCTTTTTCTACAGGATGTAAGAAAAGTGTAAAATGGATGGCCGTCGAAAAAGCGAAAAACTAAGGTAATCTATTTTGAGTAATTTATTAACCCAAATAAAATAATTCTAACCTTTTACATTTCTAATAACTAAACTCTAACTAAAGTCCGTAACACTATTATTTAATGTCAATTTTTTTGGTCGCCTAACTTTTGGTGACTTCCAGTTTTACCTAAAACGGCCTTAATCTTTATTGATACACCCAAGGCTAGCAACCCTGGAGAGTGGGAATATAGTACCAGGGCCACAAAATTATAGTACATTTGAAAAAATTGTAGTAGATTAGAAAAAATAATCGTTTATGCGATTCTGGGGCCACTTTTTGAGCCAAACAGCCATAAGAGATTGTGCTCCTTACTTCTACCCTCTTTAGTTTATTGGGAGTGTTTAGTAGTTTGCAGATATTTACACGCACACGCGCCATATTGAAATGTATTCTACTCTCTACTGTATAGTATCAACAGTCATTTCAGCGACAAATGACAAATATTTTCAAAATTAATTACGAAAAATATGTTTTTTTCGTCCAAAGATATGGTTTATAAAAATTATAGTAGATTTAAGGATTATAGTACAGTCATGATAGAACATAGTACAAAGGAGTATAATTATGGCATGTACACTATAATTATAGTAAGGTTGCTAATTCGACCTGTATGTTTTAACATTTTTTGTTTCTTGGAAATATTCTGCGTCCAACGATACCTCATATGTCAATTTTTTGTTAAATTTTTTTTGATCTAGGTGTCCATGTTGGGCCAAAAGCTAATATTTCGATGCCAATTTATTTACTAAAAATAAATAACATTTTTAAAAGCGTTTAATTTTTAGATACGTTTTAATAACAACAGAATTAATCAAATTTATGTGACAAATTTTGGGTTTTAGAAAACAGAAAAAGATACCAACATATTAGCAAAATAGTAAAACAGAAACAGTCCATTTTCTAATAGATACCAGTAAAAGTGAAACTTTTAATTAAAAATCACTTTTATTGCTAAAAATAAATACTAAATTATTTTCATCGGACAATATTATATGCTTTCAAAAATGTACTAATAAATAGGTTGTCTTATAAATAAAATATTAATTTTAGGTCGTATCTCTTTTGTTCAAATTCTTAAGTATATTGTCAGATTCATCGCTATTTATTTTTGTTTGAAATAAGAGAAAGCCATAAATACCTCTAGTGTTGTTAATTCCTTGTTGGATAAGTCTGTATGTAAATAAACATACATCTAATAAAAGGGCCTTGACGCATAAGGGGAGGGGAGGGGAGTAATCGGCCTTTTCACTTTCTGCAATATCCCCAGCTAGGCTTGTTGAGAATAAGAAGACGTGCTTTTTCATTTTTTTTACATGGGTGCTTCCAGAACTGTTTTATTAAAATTTTTCGTTTTTTTTTGAATTTCTTTGCCGCTTTAAAAGTTTGTTTCTTTTTTATTTTGTTTGCGCCAAAAATTTAAGGTTTTCAAGGCGCGGATAAAGCACAATTTTTTTTGAGCTTTAAAATAGTTTTATATTTTTTAACAAACCTATTGACAGTTATAATGAAAAAAAAGTAATATAATGTTATATGTCTTATTGTTAAAAAAAAAAATTTTTTATTTTTTATTTTCCAAAAATAAAAGTATAAAATAACTATTGGATTAAAAGATTTAAGATAAACTGGAAAAAACGATATTTTTTTAATTTGCCCCTACTTCATAGTAATATTTCAATTACTTTTTTCTTTAAGTGCAAAAAATCCTAAACTAATTTCAAACTTTTATTTTTTGAAAAAATAAAAATAAATAATAAAATGGAATATTTTTTAAAAGTATATTCAAAAATGGCGAAAAAAAAATAATTTTGGATTTTTTGACCCCCATCACCCTTTCAGATCTACTTAAGACACATCACATATATTTTTTTCATTATATCGTGGGTTAATAGGTTTTGTTAAAAAAATATTATTTTTTTGTTAACCTAAATGAAAATTTAATTTCCCGACAAAATTTTTTGAAAAAAATTGTGTCTTATCGGCGCTTTGAGGACCTTTAATTTGGCGCAAGCAAAACTAAAAAACCTTTTAATTCGTCTGAAATACTCGAAAAAACGAAAAACGTTTAGGATTCAATAAAGCAGTTTCTAAAGCACCTACGTCAATCAACAAGCCTATCTGGGTGGTATTTCAAAAAGTGGAAAGGCCAATTACCCCCACTTCCGCTTCCCTTATGAGCCAAGGCCTGTCTTGCTTCAATTTACTATCCAAATTTTTGCGCTCCAGTAAGTTGATCCCGAGTCATATCTATAGACCATAAAATGTAAAGTTATATTGAAAACACATAAAATATCAGCGTTAACACCAGTTAAAGAAAATGTTTTATAAAACTGAGGTTGCTTAAAATTATTACCCTCGGCTAAAATTTTTTACCGGCAACTGCTCATAAACATTCAAGAAACACAAACGATTATTGCAAAAGTAACATAAAACATAAATAATTAGCAAAATGAAAACGGCAAATACATAATACTTAAAATGACGCAATACTTGTTTTATTTTATAGTAGAATTGATGTTTTTTCTTGTCATTAACTATTTACTTTGATAGTTGCGGTATATTTAAAAATCTACTTGAAATTCCCGATAAGGAGATATGGTAAGTTCTTAGATAAAGCGAAGTCAATTTAGTTTTAATTAGAAGTGGGCCATTGGGACATGATATTTTAATTCCAGTAGTTATTTTGGCGATCAAACCATTTAAAAGTTTAATTTTTTTAATGTATGTATTAAACACTAAACCTTCTTACTTTACATAGAACATCATTATACAGGGTGACCGGAAACAACATTAGGAAACTTAAGGTAAAACATTGAAAAAAAAAGCTAGTAAGTTATGTGAGAAAATGTCGAAACCTCCATCATTACCAAGATACAGGGATGTAAAATATCATTTTGTGTTTAATTTTTTTGACATATTCATTTTATTTTTTAACCGATTAAGTTGATATTTGGTATAAGAAACAAGTTTAGTTGACTTTACAATTCTAAGAACAAATTGTTTTTTTATTCCGCTAGAGGGCACTTTACCAGAAACATAACAATAATTTCCTTTATAACTTTTCTATTTCAACAGATATCTTCAAACAGAGTATAACATGTTAGAGGTTATTATAAACTTGAAAAATAATGTTCTTCTCATTAATGTCGAAAATTCTAACCGTTCAGCCAGAAAATCGACTTTAAAGTTTTTATGCGTTTGAAATCAGTTACAAACCCAATTTAACTTTACCCGCAATTAAGAGGCCTTGCTTGAAATTAACATTATCAAGGGTTTGTGGTTATACCAAATATCAACTTAATCGACTAAAGAATAAAATAAATATGCCAAAAAAATTAAACAAAAAATGATATTTTACATCCCTGTATCTTGGTAATGGTGGACATTTCGAAATTTTCTCACATAACTTACTAGCATTTTTTTTCAATGTAGAATCACTACCTTAAGTTTCCTGATATTGTTTTTGGACACCTTGTATAAATAGCTAGTTTCGAGAATCGTTTATTTAGGATCATGAACGTATACAAAATTATGCATTACTAGCCCTTATTAATATGTGATTTTCTATTAATAAACGATTATAGTAACACAACACACACACACACACACACCATTGAGTTTATTTATAACATTGTCAATAGCCCTTGTAATGGTTAAAAAAAATATTGTGCGCATGCCCCAACTTCCGCCGTGTTTTTGGGCACTTTATTTACAAATGTATGATCAGTGTTTATAAAAAAATTAACAATAAAACAAGTAATAATAATTAATTTTTTTAAACAGCTCAATTCAAATTATTGTGCACACATATTAAAATAATAATACAAATATTTTAATTAAAATATATAATGTTATCTATAAGGAAAAGGACTAAAAAACGTTGTTGTTATGGAGTATGCCGCAGTGATACACGTAGTAAATCCTTTCGGAAGAATTTATATTATTTTATTAGTTTTCCAAAGCCTTGTATTGAATATCGTCGAAAACTGATTAAAATAAGTAAGCGAAAGCACTTAAAAATTTGTCCTAAATGTGCTCAATGCGATTTGTGGGTGAAGCGGTGTGGACGAGGTGTTTGTCTTTTCTAAAGAATTGATACTGTTAATAAAGACACTTATATTTGTCCTCTTAGGGAAGGAGAATGTGGACCAAAAACCGAATATCCAGACCGCATCACATGTGTAAAAAAGATAAACTAGTGATAAGGTAATATATGTAATTAATTATAAATATAATAGCTCGTGCCATAATCTAAAATAGTTTTTGACCATAAAAACACATAGAAATAAGAATTATTTTTTCTTTTTTGTAATTACTTTTACTTATTACTACAGGGAGAATACAGTTCTAGTTGAAATCTAAATTATTATTATCCTAACCCCTCAACTAGTTCGGCTTTATTTTCTCCTTAAGGACGACCATGGTACTTCAACCATGAATGAAGCACCATCAATTATTTTTTCATTTAATTGCACTGATATAAGGGGTGATAATTGATAATGCTTGTTGCCCAGCCTTATTTATAAAAAGTGCTTAAAACTTTTATATTGCCGCCTTTTTAACAGGGCGGACGCGCTTACGCTGAGCATACCCTTAAAAGGCCTATTGAATGGAAACCATTAAAACAGTTGTCATGTTGGTCGCCCAAATCCGGAATTCATCCGATTTTTTTTTAATGTATGGTTTTTAAAATTTAATACAAAAACGATCGCCGAAAATATATTGTTACTAAATTAGGCATTAATTAGCAATTATTGATCTCAACCCTTAATAATACCCTTTTTAGGTAGCTATTAAGTATACTAGGGGTTGAGATCAGTAATGGCCAGTTAATACTCGAGTTAGTTTATATTTTTTTGAGTATCGTTGTGTTTTTAAGTTGTAGTTGTATACTATTTCTTGATATTTTTTTCAGAAAGTATTTCGGTTATAGGTTGACAGATGTTTTAATGGTAGTAGCCGAATGGCAAGGTTATAAATAGACACAATGATTGTTTTGTATTATTTGTTGCCTATACTATAATCAATATTAACAAATAATCATGAATTATTATGGGGCATTAATGAATGATTTTGTATACGTTTATAATACTTAAAAATATACTATCGCCGAAAAAATATTTTAATAAATGTTTATCGTAGTTCTAAAATTATAAAAATTTTAAGGGCCCATTTCGTTGGGCGCCATTATTTATACTAGTAATATTAAATGGCAAGTAACATAATATCCTTATTATAAATATTACACTTTCTTGGTTGTACTCAAGTATTTTTGTGTTTATACTCTTCCATCTCGTCGTTCGTTGTTTTAAACCCGTTTTTCACAAGTAAATAAAGATAATATACTTTTTCATTTGCAATGGCTGGTTTATTTGTGTACAGACCTCTACTTTTTATTTGACTAAAAAATCAAGTTAAATATTAAAGTATTAATTAGTTTAGCATTAAAGTAATTTTTCTCTTAAACTCATAAAAATAATTAAGAATTTAAATGTTTTAATAAAAAATTAAGTTATATTTTTATACGTATAATTTATATCGCACCTCCGCAAAACACTATCACATTTCAAAAATTAACATTTTTCAGAAGAAAGAAAAAAAGAAATTTTAATTAAAAATATAATAGTTTTTATAGCTTTATGTAAAAAATGTCACATATACATATACGATTAGAATCACATAAGATGGCTTAATCCACTCGTACTACAATTTTTTCCAGGATACAGCGCAAAAAGTATTTCATTGTATACTCTTTTATTTACTTACACAAAGTTAATATCCCCATAGGTACCAGTGTACTCCTTACCTGTAAAAGAAAATAGCCATTAATCAATGTTTTCTGT
>JAHBCN010020244.1:0-15446 GCA_019359885.1 Listronotus oregonensis
CAACGAAATAAATTAATATTGCTTTAAAAACATTGTTTTAAACATCCTGGTATATATTAAAGTTGCTTGTCAGATTTTTAGTTTTGACCGGTGCCGGTCTCCATAACATAAAAGATTAAAGTCATTAAAAGTCATCGATAATTAAAAGTGTCAGTACATTCTATAGTATCGTCGTTTTTAAAAAAAAAAACTTTCCCGGGGAGTCTTCTGACGAGGTTACCTGAATCCATTCTCAGAGCAGCCGAAATAAAAAATTTAGATTTGTTGCCGTCCAAGTCGAGGCACAGGTAGGGAAAAAATATAAGCATTTACAAGCTGGGGGCAAAAAAAAAATAAAGTATAAAGGGTTTTTTATGGAATATTTCCGGAACTTGCTAAAACATTTCCCCAATACCTTATGGTCAAGGTATTCCATTTAAAAATTTTTAAATATCGAAAAGAAAGGGTTTTAACAAATATTTCAAAGTTACATCATTTTTGAAGAAAAAAAATGTGGGATTTAGACCCAAGAAGGCCAAAATTTTCTAAAAGATAAAATAGCAAAATTTTTAAATTTAAAATGATGCTTTGGATAAGGTAGCTAAAATTTTTTGGACTAGCTGGTGCGTGTCGTCGAAAAATTATGAAAATTAGCATTGATGATATTGACGAAAAGGGGGAATCTTTTAGTTGTAAATTTTCCCAGACCCCAAAAAACCATTCTACCGGGTTTTTTCCATTTCCGGGAAATTAAAAAGGGAAAAATATCTAGTTTTGTATAGAAAGTTTAGTTTACAAAACCCCGAAACACCCCAAAAAAATTTTTTTTGTTTTTAAAAAAACTGGCTTTACTTCCAGTGCGGAATAAAACTTCTGGAAAACCCCCTTGAAAACCCCTTTTTAACGTCTTCCAAACCCAAAATTTTTTTGGGGCATAGCTTTCCTTTTTCCCAGCTACAATTTTAATTCTGGTGAAACATAACGAATATTAAAGACCTGTAGGTTGGAAGTCATCATCTGTTCGAAGGCTACCAGAAAGCTCTACAAGTTTAAAAGGACTTTTAAACAAAATATTATCCCAAAATTCATCTACTTTAAAAGCAAACACACTCAAGGCCCTTGAACCGTCTTTACAAGCAACAATGTGTCTCTGTTACCTGTAACGACGACCGGTTAATTGCACCCAACGAATTCCAATTCGCAACACCCACAACAACTTGCCTCTGCGATTCATTTGCAAAATGCTACCAACTGTTCTTTACGATTAATGTTGTTAATAATAATAAGTAGTAATAAAAAATAAATATTATTTTAATGGTTCTTTAGTTTGATTTTTCCACACACTCTAAAAAAAAATGTTGTACCTAACACGTACGAAAGTGTCTTTTCCCCCCTTTGGGACGGCTTTACCCGAACTCCCTTTGCGTCGTTCGTGAATGCTTTTGCGTGCGGAAAAGTATCACTTTCCGCACTTGTTAGGTAAATAACTATTTGTTAAACTGATATTTATTTTTTCATATGGACCCTTTTGTTATCTTCTATATGCATATTGTCTTGTCGACATTTTTAATCGCCTTTTCTTGTAAAGCAACAAAAATAGCTATAGGATATATTATAACTTTTATACCAGAAATGGCTTGTAGATTCGAATCTTAAGAAATATAAAGGGTGTTTTGTTTGAAATGTCAGTTTAAGTCCGAAGTAATAGTCAGGTGTTATTACATCCAAAATTCGCATCTGACGAAACAATATATTACCCTAAAATTTAAACAAATATTTTATGTTGTCCTATTGGACAAGCTAGGATTTAAATTATAATAACAAATTCTTAAAGCAAACGATAATATATATATTTTTTTGTATTTTGGGACCATGGCTCAAGAAAAAATACTTAAATAGCGACTTACATAGAAAAAAGACCTCTGCAGATAAAAGATTCTATAACTATAACTTACCACGAAAATGTACTAGCTGGCACAATAAAAAGTTCTTATCTTTTCTAAATGGTCTGTCAAAAAATTCTTTAGAGTGGTACTTCGTGTAGGTTAAAGGCTGCTGGGTAAAGAATTATATGGCTAAATTTTACAAAGAATAAGGGGGGCCCAGGTTCCCTATAGCTTTCTATAAAACTCGAACTTTTTTAAGTCGGGACTAATATTAAAGTGAAGAGGCAAAAAGGAGACTACTTACTTGAAGACCAGGCCCGTTTTACCGAATAGGTACGGTAGGCACGTGCCTAGGGCGCTAGGCAATTAGCATTTTTGGGGGGGCCCAAAAAAAAATGAATATAAAATTGCCGTGGTTGTATCTGCATGCATCATTTATTGCGCCACTGCCGAAAACCGACATCTGACCCAAATGTATGCCACAAATCTGGAAGTTTGGAAGAAGCAACCCCCAGTTTACTTACTACGACAATGCATCAAACATGTCTGGCATATACTCAGGTCTTCAGGCAAGAATTTAAAAACAAAATGATCTTTTCTGACTATGTACATTCAGCTCACCATTAAACCTTTGGTTGGGGGTTTTGCTGCCAAGAAGTCGTGTCCAGAAGCCACAATCCACCATCCACTTACAGGTGGAACATCCTAAAAAGTTATATTGAAAAGAGTAACAGGGGAAAAACAAAAGGGAAAATCGGGAAAACTAATGGTAAAACCCTGGTACCAAAATGGTCTGCTAGGGAAGACGCCCTTCGCGCTTTAAAAATAAGTCGACATGCATTTAAAGATGTCCTTAAAGAGCTAAATAAAGACGATACTCAGACACCAAAAACACAATGCACAGCCGATGGGTTTCTAAAAACACTTGGAAATTTCCAAACCACGTTATTAACTGAGATTTGGGACGAAATTCTCCAGAGAGTTGATAAAACAAGTAAGACCCTTCAAATCAAAATTTAGACCTATTTGGTGCTACAAAGGAACTTGAAACACTATCCTTGTTTTTTGAGTGAAAAGAGAATTGATGATTCCGAGTCCAAAGCATTGAAACTTGCAGAAAAAGAAGAAGCAGTATACGACAAAGTAAGAAAAAGAAATTTAGTGCCCGATGAAAAGAAGGACAAAAGTATGGAAGAAACATCTCCTCGAGAAAGATTTCCCTGGGGTATTATGCCATTGTGCAACATAGCTTTCGAGCTCAACAAAAGAAGGGAAGCCTATAAGAATCTCGACACAAGATTTAAGATCTTACAAAATCAAAAAAGGAAAAATTCCAAAGAGGTGGCTTGTGAAGCTAAACTAGACTTTGCCCAGGAATGTAACCATTTCAAACAATACATGGTTTTGGAGAACCTTTCTAAGATCAGAGAAATATACGCCTACATAAAATCAAACAGATTAGAAAACACTTTCCTTAATTTGGAGGTCGCTCTAAGTATATTTCTTACCTTACCTGTGACGAACTGCACAGCTGAACGTAACTTTTTAGCTTTAAAAAGAATGAAGTCAGAAATTAGATTGTCGATGGTTGATGAAAAGCTTAATGGCTTATTGTTGCTGTGCGCCCAAAAGGACATTACTTTAAAATTCGACTACAAAAACATTATTGACGACTTTACAACACGAAAAACCAGAAAAAAAGCTATTGTATGAATCTCCAGTTAGTCTAGTGGTAAGCCAACAAACCAAAAATAATCCAAAGAAAATGTGATTAAACGAATACTGTAATGCATGTAACTGCATTCCCACCGGAGCGGAGGCCAGTAGATACCTCACGGCTACCGGTTGCCAGTCCGGGACACGGCGAGTCCATAGATGGTGGATAATGGGAAAACTGGCATTTCAGACTAAATCTAAATTTACGGGGTATAGGCGTTATAATAGGGCTGGTGGTGGGAGGGCGTAATCAGCAGGAGGGGTATAAAAAGGGGCACCACTCTTCGTTGTGCCTAGGGCGCTGGCAGGGTGTAAAACGGGCCTGTTGAAGACGGTAAGTTTTCTGTTTTAAATGTGTCAGTTTTTTTATCCCAATGATTATTTTAACAAAAATGTCTCGTTTAAAAACAGGACAGGATTATTGCAGCGGCAAAAATGTATTTGTTAAAATTACACAAAATAAAAAAAATGCCTGTTCTAAATAAATGTTTCTTGCAAATAAATACCATAAAAATCAAGGCTAAAAATCGAAAGTTCATTAAGTAGATGAATGCCCAGTTAGCACATCAGAAGTTTGTAAAAAATATAACAAAGAAAATCTTTATATTGTCGAATTGCTATATTTTGCTCTTTTTTTAAATTGTTTAGATTTGGTTTTGTCAAAAATATTTTTTTATCAAAATACAAATAATATTTTTTAAAATGTTATATATTTTGTGAATAAAATACACCTTTATGTTATACCTTTGTAGAGAAAATTGACACAAAGCGCATTAAAAAGATTATTTAAATAACAAAAAATCAAGATGGCCGTCCTATAAAAACCAAAAGTGTTGGTTACTAACTGATTGTTGGTTAATAACTAAAAAACAAAAGACAACAGAAAAAAAAATTGGTGGCATAATGTTCATCGCCAAAAAGTGTCCTGCTGAAGTCAAACATATGAATCACAAGCAAAAATTAAAATTGACGATTTTCACTTTTTTGCTAATATCCTTAGGAGTTAATTTTCAAGAAAAAATTTAACTATGCAGTCAAAATCAACAATAAATCCTCTAAAAGTTTATTCATTCGTAGCTACCTTGGTGCTTGTTGTACTAAAATAAATTGTTTACTTTGTTTTAAATTGCTTTTCCATTTTACTCACGCCACGCAACTGCAGGGTTTCCTTAAGGTACATCTTTGCCACTTTTATTTACGCTAAAAAACAATTTGCGTTTGTTACGCTTCCCGTATAACTTGTGTTTATGAGAAACATTTTCTTTACCCCAAGTTACTTAGTTGAGTTAATTGTTGGCGTTTATGTGTTTATTGTTGAACAAAAAATAATATTTAAGATATTTTTGCTGTCAGGTTTTTTTTTAAAACGAAGCTAGTTATTCGGTATTTTTTTATTTAGAAAATTCTTTAACCGCATAGGGTTATAGAAAGTTTAAAGTGTTGCCAAATTGTTATTTAAAATATTCTAAGAGTAGTCTTTGAGTGTTTTACTTAAATTTTTTTGTTGTTAAATTTGGGTGTTTTACTAAAATATGCTTAACACAGTATTAGGCTTGCTGTCGTTAAAATAAGTCTTCGAATACTTATCCCTTATTTATAAGTGTCTGAGTTCTATAGAATTTTGTGAGATTTACTTTTAAGAATAACTTAAACTGACAAAGACACCTTATATTTTTTAACTAAAGCAACATAAAGCTGGAATTCCTATTTCAAAACTGAAAGTATTCTAAAGCAGAACATGTTATAATACTTTTTATATATTTGGAAAATGGCGTCTTTACAACTCTTGGTATTCTAAATTTTATCCAGGAGCTGCTTTTTGCCTCTCTACCTTAATATTAATCCCGAACTTACTAAAAGCTTCTTGCTCTAGCTCACTAAATAGCTGTAAGGAACCTATCCCCTATGCCTAAGTACTAGGTACCTTTGGTGCCGAATATTCAGATGTATAACCTACTTTTTTCCAGTTTCGTCAACGTTGTGCAATTAAGAAAACATGCGAATTGCTTTTTTTCTGAATTTGGCAACTCATTTTGCCACCCGGACCTGGAATATCGGACAGAGGCCGAGGGCAGAGTTTTTTTAGCCTGGGCACTTCGCAACCATATTTCAAGGGGAGGTATTTGCTATTGGGATTGTGATCGCGGGGTGATTTGGCCCCCACACGAAGACAGTTAAAATATTCTCCGATAGTCAAGCAGCTTTTGGTTTTGAATCCGCCCGTGCAATTCTAAAAAAACCTCTGGAATTAAGTGCGCTGCCAAACTGGGGGAAAACAATAAGGACACTACTGTTGATACCTGGACACACCGGCCTAGAGGGTAATGAATCCTTAGAACCTCCTTGTCAGAAGGGGGGGGAAAAAAAATTCACAGTTCCCGGGAAACCCGGGCATCGGTATATCTTATAACGGGGCCCAACACATATCGTTTGGAAAAAAGAGAAAATCTTCGGTACTGGCACGGACTTCCGGGTCTCAGACCTCGAATGCCTTTAACCCACCAAACCAACAAGTCTGCAAATCTGGGCAATCAAGGTACACCTTAAAACTCTAGTGGGACTGTCCGGGACACGGGGTTTCCCATGCACAAGATCGGCCTAGCGGAAGACGCCGGTGCCGCATGTGCATGGAGGGGATGCGGGAACACATATTGTGTTCGTGCCCAGCAATGGCCGACTAAGATTCGCAATCCTCGGAATAACATCTTGTTCCCGGGGGGAGGTAAAAGATCTCCCCCCAACAGGATCATCAGATTTATTAGGGAGTCTGACCTGGTGGGAGAAATATAAAAGGGTGTGAGCCACAATAGACCGATCGGTCGCGGTGGAAGGGTGTTATACCCACTTACTTTAAACCTACCTACCTACCAAGGACCTTATACCCATATCTACTACCTCTGAACTACCCCCCAATAACGTCTGGGTAATGTCAATTAGACGTGAGTTTCGTTTAACACGGATTTTTAACCACACCCAACGACACACGGCATTCACTGGCCGTCACCCCTCTAGTAGCTGACCGCTCTAAGCCGGGTTTAGGACTGTGGAGGCCCTTGGACAGAATTCCTGTGGGGGCCCTACATCTTACTTTTCAAAACTAGGTCCCCGAGAACGGGTAGTTGTTTTCTCCTGCTGAATCCGAATCTGAAACTCGCTTTTCCGGAAAAGTGGTCAGAAAATTGTTATAAACTATTTAATTGTTTAATACATTCCATCTAATAAACTAATAAAGATAGGAACATGTTCTCAAATACTTTTTTTGTTTCTTATAAAAAAAGAAATTAACTGGTGTTTTTTAAATTAATTGCAAATTTAATGCAAAAATATTGCAAAATAACGATTTTTCCTAACTTTTCCATCATACCTTGGCTTCTATTCAACGTAGAAAGGCCCACAGCCGCAAGTTTTAAACTTAAGGTCTAAGCTTTAAAATAAGACACGAGAGAGAAAAGTTACAGCCCCCTTAACGGATTATTTTTGACAAAAAATAAGCAGCGAAATTTGTTTATAAACATTTTCAACTAAGAAATATTCAAAATATCACTAACGGAAGTTTGTGAAATCCGAGGTGAAATCATTCTTGTGCTCTAAAAGGATATTTTGAGACTATTGTGGTGGCTTTTTTTGTGGAGGCCCTGGGGCAGTAGCCCCGCCCTCCCCCAAATCCCGGCCTGTGACCGCTCCTGGCGTTTCTTAACTTCGCTGATCTGACAGGAAGCGGTGTCCAAGCGCAGCATTCTTTTCTTATTTTAAGTGTTTTCATTGTTTAAGTAGGATATTTATCTCCTGTTAGCTTTCTTGGATAAGTTTTAAAAAATCTGAATACAGCCAAATTTTTAAAAATTATATTTATTCAACATTGTTTATAAAATAAATAAATTAATTATCCCTATAAGTTGCCTCTGGAACAAAAAACATGACTAATAGACTTATAATAAAGCCTGAAACAAACAAATTAGGGAAAAAATGATTAATAGAAGCAAATCCAATCGCCCGCTTGAAACCTGAGTAATGTCAGATTTCTGAATGCTAACAATTTGTCAAAATAGCGATCTGGATTCGTGTGCTGTGTGCCCCCATTTCAGTTTCTGTCATTGTCGATTTTATTTATGCCCGCGGAAAATTAATGGTTCCTAATTTATGTTAAAATTTGATGAGAAAGATAACATTTACTGAAATAAAGGTATATTGAAGTCGTTATTGATATAGAATAGATTTTCCCCATAGGACTGAAACGCCAGCGATAAATTCGGGCTTATGGCTGAAATAAATAACCCGTTAATTTGTTGTCGAGACCATAATAGTTATTTTGATGTTTTGTTGGCAAATTTTGGAGGTGTAATATATGCATCGAATGCAAATTAGTTTTTGCTTAGTACTAAACAAAGTGAGAGTGTAAAGTTCGAACCAATGCAATTATAGGTTTTTTTTTTGTAATCATTGATTCGAATCGGCAAAAATATTAGAAGTTTTGAATATTTTAAGAGGGAAAAATATTTTTACGAAAATGTTCGAAAAAGACCCAGGGAACAATAATGTTAATATCCTCTGTCGAAAAAGTGAACTTAAGATGTGAAAAATTGGAATGTAAATTTTCCTTTAAAAAAAAACGTACAAACCTTTTTTTTGCCTATAACTCAACCAATTTTAAATGTTGAAGAAAACATTATAAAACAAAAAAGTAATATATTTTATTTATTAGAAATGTAATAAATAATTTTTGTTGCTGTTATTTAGCCATTAGTGAATTTTTTAGATTCTTTTGTCTACATCTACGGATTTCATATTTAGAAAAGAAAAACTTTTTAATTGGACAGTCTTCCTTCTAAGACAATAACACTTTATGAAGTAACAAATATGTCCTTGATATCCATATTTTTTTAAAATCTTGTATGGCCATTTTGCAAACTATACTTACGTTTTTTATATAAATGAAAATTTGGTGAGGTTTATGTGTTTTCTACCACCAACCTCGTTATTTTTTTTTTATCGACAAAACCCATTTTCAAATTTCGTTCGTTATCCTTTTTGCTCCACAATTACTAACCATTTTCCTAATTCTCCCTTTTTGACGGTTATTTAAAAGTCCATTTATACAGTTTGAAAACATTCAATTTCGGTAAATTTTATTAGGAACTTTTCTTTCAAATAAAGCCGTCATCCCAAGAAAAGACTGTCCCCAGCCACAGAATAGCCTTTATAAGAAGGTCTTTTGGGGCTTAAAGCGATAATATCCCCAAAACCTCATATCTTAAAGTTAATCATCCTTAAGGATTCTGCGTGCGTATTCTCGCGGTTCTCCCTTCGAAAGTGGAATGAGAGGAGAGCGGTCGGGAACAATAGCATTTTTTTTTTGGGGATCAATGTTTCCAAATAAACAAAAGTTGTAAAATAATAGAGTGTTGACGATAGCTTTAAGTATTTCTAAAAGGCATATTACAAAAAGTTAGAAAATGTGCTGAAATTCTAAAATTTAAGTTTACTTAAAAGGGTTTTTTTTTATTATTTTCTTTATTAAATCAATAAATTTAAAAATAATTAAAAATCCTTACTTATTTCTCGTTGTCAATTACCTGACACACAGTCTACATCGTTCAAATTTGCACCATATATTACTTACCGATGTTTAACGTGGCATTACTTTTTTTCCCTGACCATCCGCCTAAACCTGCAGCCGCTGCGTCGTATTTCCCTATCGGCGAGGTATTTTATACGGGATTTAACACGTAAGAGGGAGAAATACTTTTCCGCCTTCGGCAAGTACGATTTTATTTGCTGCGCGGGGTATCGTTTTATTTATTGTTGTCTTACGTTCGCCTGTTTAAATAATTGAAGGAGTGGCAAAAATTGTACAAAATTTTTTAAACGATTTTGCTTGTTGACAAAGTACAATATAAAAAGCTTTGTAGATCTATTTTAGGCTGATAAATCTATGAAAGGCGGTGGTTATCAAGGTATTTAAAAAGTCATTTACATGGCTATACGGCTGTAACAATTAAACACCTTATTTTCTTTTCATGTCTATTGTTTTGTTTAGACGAGGCTAAAAAAATATGTATATTGTTATAGCATTCATATTTTTATTTCTGTGCATATAACTGAACAAAAAAAATTGCTTTGTATTAACACAAAAAAACACCAGAAAAATAAAGTATATTTTTTTTTAATTAGGCAGTTACCTTTTTCTCTGAACCTAGTCAACGTACGTAGAAAACCTAAATTCAGTTATGCCTAAAATTGTTTAAAAACCGCTTTCGTAAATAAACTTTTATAAAATTTTGGGGAATAGGACTCCTTTTCGCAGTTAATACACCTTTTCAAATAGTTTAAGGGGTGTTATTGCGTTTGTTTATGTTCTTTTTAAATTTATAACAAAAACATTTTAATGACCTCTTTTTAACAACTAGGTAATAGGACAATTTTTTTTTAGAATTATCTTAATTTAAGTAATTGATAATTTTTGTAATTATTTTTATTGCAAATGTAGAAAAAAATCTAGAATAAATCTTCGTTGTTGAATTTGTATTACTATATTTTTTTTAATAATGGTATCATAACAATAAACAACCTTTACCAAGCACATGTACAAAATCATATTAAAAAAAATCCGAAAGTAAGAAGGATGATGAACATCACTGCACCTAAACCTCAGTAGGCCTGTTGTAATACTTCCTACAGGGAACTACTTACTTAGTACGCCGCCCATCCTACTGATTTAAAATAGGTGACAACGTCGCCAGGGGAATCTCCTTAATGTCGGCCAAGGAAAGCCAATGCTCGCCTTGCATGGATCTTCTCTTGGACGTGAGTGCAGGGTAGTCACAAAGGATGTGCTCCACCGTCTCGTCTTTCTGTTCACAACCTTTAGGCAGAAGTGTGTCATTTGAACTCATTTTAAAGAGGTGTTTTCGCAGTTGACAATGTCCAGTAAGAACGCCCGTGATTAGACGAAGGTTCGCCCTAAGCATTGCATAGTAATGTTTAGCTGTATCTCTGTCAGGATAGTTCAGTAACTCCCTGGAAAAGTTACAGTTTACTTTTTTATCCCATCGTCTTGTAAACTGCTGATGAGAGTGTCTTTTGATTTTGTCCCTTATCGAAGACCCTGTCAGACCTACGAAAGCTTCGGGTCCAAAAGGTTTGTTCCCAGCAGCCTTCCTGGCCGAGTCAGCAATGCGGTTGCCTTTGGAGTGAGCGTCTCCTTTGATCCAGCAAAGAGTGACCACATTCCTGCTGGAAGCTTCCAGAAGGGCACGGTGACCTTCTAGTACCGAGACCCGAGGTGTAACGTGGTCTCCTTGGGGCTAGTAGTGTCTGTCTGCAATCCGTATGGATAAGCACGACTTTATCTGTGATGTTCCTACTGCATATTTCTTTTTGCAGCTATGGCTATGCCTGTGAGCTCAGTTTGGAGCCCACTTACCAACTCACCCATAGCTCATTCGATGTTTAAGTTAAAAGATCTAGAATAAATTTTACATCTCGTAAATTCTTTTTCGAACCGTCTGTGTAGATATTGATCACACCTGTTTTTCTATAAGTTTAATGTTATTTTTTTTTCTCAGTAAATACTTCCTATATTTAAAAACACGTTTAAGTAGGATATAGTACACATACATACATTATTATAAATAAGGATACCTGAGCATAAATCAATAGCCTATAAAAATTATTTAGGGCAAAATTGTTTGCTTGTGTAAAAAAAAGCTTAATGCACCATATTTAGTGTTTTACACAAATTGGTATTCCGTTTTCCACACCTAAATCAGCAAGAATCTATTTTATTTTGACTTAGAAATAATTTATTGTCTTTATCACCCCTCCGGGTGTAATATCAGATATTCCCGTGACATTTAAAAACAATTTCCTAAAAAATCGAGACCGAAGTTTGCCGGCGACGGCAGAAATAAACTTTTTATCGGTATAAGATCGAAACATATGACAGAAATCTACGAATTTACACCCTTTGTTTTTATTGTGTTTTTAAGCTACACATATTTTACAGAAAAGTCATAGGATTCGAGCTAATGCATAAATATGTTAAAAAATAATATTTTGTCAAGCACTTATTTTTATGGCCTCGTTATATTAGACTAAGTAATTGTTGGATAGAAATAAAGTAAACAAACCTTGTTTGGCATTAATATATTCAGGGGGCAAGGAGAGATAGTTCTTGTAAACACACTGGACCGCCAACATTGCTTAAACACACTGAATAACATTACTTCGAAAATAATATCTTTTTCAATGTTTGTGGCACTGCACCATAAATTACATTTTTATAAATCAATGATTCTTTATAGTTAAAAATTATTTTTAAAGCCGGAAAACTATTTTTGTTTATTATCTGAAGTGACAGACAGATATAACATTTACTTTAGATGCTCAATCTGATTGCTGTTGATCAAGTCTTTTTTACAAAACGTGTTAAAAATAATACAACCTACTAGAAAGAGATAAAAGGGCATCGAAGTGCCGTCTACACCGTTTACTATCATTTTTATTAAACGAATGCAGCAGCTGCCCAAAAACCCAATCTTGTTGTGGTCAATTATTTAAATAAATGTTTACTTTTAAATCGATGTTGCCTATATTAACACAAAACCAATTTTTTTGAAAATTTTATTAAATTTTTAAAGGGGTAATTTCCTGTTTTTTGGTTAAGATTTGGCAATTTGTTTACGTTTTTTCAAAAAAAAAAACCAAAAAAATCACTATACCAAAACCCCTGCCTACAAACTGGGGTTGCGTTAATTCTAGTCCTTGAGTTCGTTTGTTAATAGATTAAGCCTTAATTTATTGTCAATTTATTATTAGAGCTAAAAAAAAGTATTGTACTATTTTAGAAATCATAATGATTAAATGTTTTTAACTATTTTTTTTTAAAAAAAAAATCTTTAAAAAATGTGTATAACAAACAAACAAGATTTTAATTTTCTAAAAATATTTATTTACAAAATTAAAGCTGGCCTCATAGTCCAATAACTGAAGACCTGAAAGTACCCAAAGCTGTAAAGAAATCTGTAGTTTTCATTTGTGGCGCAATTTTTTGGTCTTCGCGGATGCTTTAGAGCGAGAAAAAGTTTATCATGATTCTGATGTGGAAACCCACTAAAAAGGCCCCCAAAGTCCCCAAAATGAGTTTCTCTCAAATATCTGCCAAAATATGCAATTTGGAGAATTTTTGTTTAAACAAAAAATTAAGATCACCTCGAAATCTACACAGGGCCGCCGAAAAATCCATAACATTCCACGCTGGATAAATGTGGTGGTTTCTTATCGGTTTCCCGGGTTTAAAAATGCTTTGGGAAAAAAATTTTGGATTTTTATTAAAAAAAAAAATACATTAACTGGGATACCCCAAGCTTTCAAATGATGTGCATTAAAACTTTTCAATAGATGAGGGGTTTTTGTTTCCCGGTTTTTCTACAGATTTTCTAGAATTTCCAAAAACGGCAAAAAAATGCAGATGGGCAAAAAAATTTTTTTATTAAAAACCCCAAGGGGGGAAAAAGGGGAAATTTTTGGGGATCTTTGGGAACACTTGCTTGGTCCCTTTAAAAAAAAATGTTAATAACAAACTATTTTTCCAAAAAATATCAAAAATTAATGGGGAATATTTGGGAACTTTTAAAAAAAAAAAATTTATTTTTTTTTAATTTTTAAAAAAAAATCAGAATGGAAAACTCATATTGCAATGATAGGTACGGGTTTTCCAAATTCCCGGAATAAACTTTGAATTTTTAAAAAAATGTACATTTTTGCCGAGTAATGAAACAAATTTGTTCCCCCCGCTTAAAGTGAATCCATGAAGATAGCGGCATTCTAGCAGTAGGCGGCAGCTGAAAAAAAAGAGGGGACTTTTTGGGTCCCCTAATAAACGATTAAAAAAATATAAGGGCCATTTTGCCCGATTACAAAAGGGGATCTTCCCTTTTTTTTTTTAAGAAAAAATTTTTAATTTGGGATATTTTTGGGGGGGGGAAAAAACCATTTTTTTTTCCACCTTTTAAAGTTTATAAACTTTTTTTGGGTCGAAAACATCCCCCCAAGGGCCTAAGAATTGCCCACAAGGGAAAACTGTACATATTTATTTCCAGCTTCGTCCCTTTATTTACTGGACTATCAAATGCACATCAATTAAATATTTAACTGACTAACGAAAGTTGGCCTTTATTAACAAAACTAAGTATAATAACGTTACTTAGTTTTGTTAATCGTATCCTGATGTGGTCTATCTTAAAAAAAATAAATCCTTAAAACAATTTCTATATTTCATTAATTAAAATGGACTTTTAAAATATAAAATGTAATGTATAGATAAAAAAAAAAAACAAAAAAAAATTTTTTTTATCAAAAAAATAAAAATTTTTAAAAAAATGCCGGTTGAAAAAAACCCCCTTTTTTTGAAATCTGCGAAGTTAAACAACGTTAGGCACGGTCAGTAGATGGATCGGTGACCGCCAGTGAGCCCCGTGTGCTGCTCGGTGTGATTCGAAAGCCACCTTTAACTGTAGGCCCGTCTGAATGACACAACTTAGACGTTAATGGCGGGTAGTTCAGAGGAAGTAGTTATTTGTATAGTCTGTTGTGGCACTTTCGCGCTGTCTAAAAAGTCCCATAAAATGAAATAACTGCATGTTTCGGTACTTGGAAAATATTAACGGAACTAGGAAAGAAATAAGTTAAACATCTAAAAGTAGTACTTAGGCTTTACACGCCTTTCTGGACTATTATAAAGGTTTAAGAATTAATGAAATAGTTTAAGCGAATCACCGGATTTAAAAAAGATAATTACATAAAAATTATAGCAAGTATTCTACATTTAGTCCTATTAAGAGTGCATTTACGCTACACCTTAGGCGTCAGGCAAAAGGACGTGAAGACGGTGAGCGGACTAACAAACTCCCACATCACAATTTTCGTATAGTCGCATTAAAAAATTATATTTTATTTGGGTTCTTCCAAATTGGGTTTATCGATGCGATGTTGTTTTCGATTGCAAGCCTACAGGAGATAACGTTCTTCGGTAACTTTTTTTTTATTAAATGACATAAAATTTTACACCATTTTAAAGGTAAAGAAATAATTTATGCCCTCTGTAGGGTTTTTTAAATATGAGTGAGTTAAGAAAATAGTATCTAAACATAACCGATTTTAGGGTGACTTTCACTCAAGGAAATATTAAAAAAAAAATCAAATTTTAAAAAATATTACAGCAAAACCTAATTTTAGTGTTGGCTTTCATGTAGTTTTTAAAAAAATTTTCGATAACTTTACCGTTACATTTTCCTTGAACCCCAAATTGGGTCCAATTTTTTCGGGGCGAATGGACTTTTAACCTTGATGTTTCTTTGTCAACGAAATGATTTTTTATTATTAAAAAATTGTAATAAAAAAAAAACAACTTACACCCCCAAAATATTAAGGCAAGGAAGTGAATTTCTACCCATTACATAACATACCCTAAAAATAACATTTATTTACTATACAAATATAAAAAATAAAAAAAATATACAAGTAATTATAAGGTTTGTATAGATTGTACCATTGCTTTAATCATTAGTTGAAACATTTTTCATACACTGACACTTAAAAACAATTTCTCGGAAATTAAGCCTAAACTTTGTTGGAGACAGAGGAAATAACATTTTGTATCGCCCTTTTTCTGTAGGATTGACATGTGTTTGCCTGCCGATCAAAGCGTATGAAAGAAATTCCCCCTTTCTCAGTTCCACGTGGCAGAAACCTTTTTTTATTGCATTACGATGCCTGATTTGGTCAAATGTTTCTTGATCACTTCTTCCAGTAGGGTATTAGTAAATTATTTAGTAACTTAATAAATAACTTTATTTTTTAAAAAAT
>JAHBCN010020245.1:0-15223 GCA_019359885.1 Listronotus oregonensis
AAAATTCCTTTTTGCTTTTTCTGTATTTGTTTAAAAAGAAATTAGATTTTTGGTTTCTTAATCTTGCATTATCAACTTTTTAAGCCCGACATTCTGTATACACATAATATTTAACTGATACTGTTACAATGTATACTCAGGTACCAAAGGTTACTAAACATTTTTAACCACTGTTATTCTGTCTCATGAATGTTTGTTATTAGTGAAAAGTATATGCCTAAAAAGCAGTTATAAAAATTTTCACTTTTTAATGTCCAACCTGAATCTTAGGATTAGATTAAACTCATTTACACTATCTTGGCCTTCTTTTATACAAAATTGGTGATAAGTACATGAAACTATTATACAATGTTTGAAATTTATTTTAAAAATCTTATTTTTATTTATTTACAAAGATTTTTGGTAAAAATACAAACTCACAAAAATATCGACCATTTAAATAGAAGGCTTCTTTTCATATTATATCAGATGATATGAAATCGAATATTGATTGATTGATTGATTGATAAACTAAATACACAAGTTGAGGTTTTGTCCGCCTCGACACTGCAGCCTACAGGGCTTGTTGTATCTCTTGTGTATTTGTTTCAGTTAAAAAGGTTTGACACCTTAGACAGGTATAGTAGCCCTTTTACTGTTCTTTTCTGGTCTCCAGCCTCCTGGTGGTTAGTGTCCACCATGAGATTTTGATTTGTTCTCCAGTATGTAAGTGCAGGGCACTCATATATGATGTGAGAGGCTGTCTCTTCCTCTTCGTCACATAGTCTGCAAATGGGTTCTTCTCTATAGATGCCCATAGTGTGCATATGTTTTCTTAGGGTGCAGTGTCCGGTTATTAATCCTGTTACTATTCTAATCTGATTCCTATTTAGTTTTAGTAGTTCACTTGTCAATGCTTTCGATGGTGAGTCCAACATTGATTTAGTGTGATTTTGCCTTGGAGTGTGGTTTCACTGATGTTGTGTTTGAATCCACCGAGTCATGTAGCCACGAACCGAGGCTTATGGTATTCCAAAAACAGGTTTAGGACCCACAAACATTGCTGCGGAGCCTCGCCTGGCCAGGGAGTCTGCATTTTCATTGCCCTGTATTCCCCTGTGTCCTGGCACCCAGGAAAGTGTAACTTTGTTGTGGTTAGCCAGGTTTAGGAGGCATTGCAGACAGTTCCAAACCAACCTTGAGTTGACTTGTTGAGATGACAAAGCTTTTATGGCCGCTTGACTATCAGAGAAGATAGTAATGTCCCTGCCCTTATATCTCCTCCTCAAGTTCTCTCGCAGACAAAGTTCAATGGCATATATTTCCGCCTGGAAAACAGTGGCATATTTCCCCAGGGAAGCATAAGCATTAAACCTAGGGGTCATAGCATGTATTCCTGCGCCGGCTCCATTGTCAGTCTTGGATCCATCGGTATACCAAACCAAATTCCGAGACTGACCAGGAGATCGCTCACTACCGCCTCAGGTGGGTTTTGTATGGTCTGTGTGTATTTATCCGTTTTGGCGTTGTATCACTGCTCATCTCAAATATTGGGTTTGTGATACTGCTCGTTATTCTGGTGTGTCCTAGGGCAGGCCCAGAGCACCAGTTGCCGTTGCATTTCAGCCTGTATGCCCCAATCCTCGCCTCCGCCTTAATAATTATACCAAGAGGGGGGAGGCTTAGTAGGGTTTCCATGGCTGCAGTTGGAGTGCTTCTAATAGCTTCCGTTATACAGAGACATGCTAGTCGCTGGAGTTTGGATAACTCCAGCTCTGCTTTTCTCTGTTCTATTTTTGGCCACCAAATAGTTGAACCGTAGGTTATCATGGGTCTTACCACAGCAGCGTACAACCAGTACACTATGCGTGGCTGAAATCCCCAATTCTTCCCACAGCTCTTTTGGTAGCCATTAGAGCCATTTTGCCCTTCTTAATCACATTCTGCATATGTGGATTCCAGGTTAGCTTAGAGTCCAGAGTTAATCCAAGATACTTTACCTCCTGGACATAGCCGAGTGGTACCGAAGAAGTGAGGAGATATTAAATCATCCAGCTTCCTTCGTCTAGTGAAGGTATTAGCGCAGTTTGCCAGGATTAACAGTAAGGGTTTCCTTGTTGCCCCATCCTCCACAATTCTCAGTGCCCTTTGCATAAGCTCCGAGGTTGTTTTGTTATGCTTCCCCACGACAAGTATAGTGATGTCATCCGCATACCCCTGAGTATAGAAGCCATTATTATTCAGTTCCACCAGGAGTTCGTCATATCCACAGTAGTGGGGATAGAACCCCTCCCTGTGGGCATCCTTTGACCACTGACACCTCCATTGTTTCGCTGAATAACGTTGCTTGCGCTCGTCTGCCAAGTAACATGTTGTTTATCCACCTACAAATGGTGTCGTTAACATTATGTCTGGCAAGAGCCGCGGCCATTGAGTTGAAGGAGGTTCGATCAAAAGCTCCCTCAATGTCAAGAAATGCAGCAAGTGCGATTTCCTTGTTGTTCAGTGCGAGTTCTAATCTGGTCACCAGTTGATGATGAGCAGATTCGCATGATTTTCTGATTGATAGGCATGTTGGTTTTTGTGGAGTGGCCTCTCTGTGTAAATCCAATATTACACAATAATTTTAAATTTTCTATGGTAGTATCGTTTAATAACCATCAATTTTGTGCAAAAAATAAAAAAACAGTGAATGCTTGAATTTGACATTTAATGATGTCGACTTTATAGATAGTAACAAAGAATTATGGAAGTCCGGCTCTGACCTACTATTCATTGCGCAAACTCCGCGGGGCCAACCCCCCTATCCCTCGCTGCCCTGCACGCCTGGACAATTTTGTTCTACAGTATTGGGCCTCCATACAACTTTAAACTTCCTTCTTATTACCAAGTACAAAGTTGACAAATTTAAACTAACTATACTTTCACTGTTTTTTTTTTGCACAACATTGTGGGTTATTAAACGAAACTATTATAAAATATTTAAAATTATTGTGTAATATTGGATTTAATATCATCTGATTTACTATGGAAAGAATTGAGCCAGCCTTCTGTTTAAATGGTCGCTATTTTTGGAAGTTTTTATATTTTTCGCAAAAATCTTTGTTAAATAAATAAAAACACGATTTTTTTAAAATAAATTTTGAACATGATATGATACTTTCGTGCAGTGAGCTGTTAGGTTAACTGGAGAAAGCATCGATTTGGCATAAGCGTGGCATCATAAACGCACATTCTAACCTTTGTACTCGAAACAATAAAATCCACCCAAAACCCGGGAAAATGGTTATTACAAAATAAATACTATTTTGTCGTAAAGCGTGGCTGCCAAGTATGTTTCTGTTTCATTTACTTGATAGTATATTATGATTAAATTTCACCTAATTTATTTTTAAAATTACATCAACTATTGTATTTTAAATTGTGAATAATATTTTTATATATATAACTATAAAGTATTACACAGAAAAGTAACGATTTCAAAATTCTATTTTGTTTTTGGACAGCTACTAATAAAGGCGCTAAACAACGTGGCAACAGTGCATTTTTCGTAGAGGCGTACTTCGGCTTTCGGCTTCGCTCGACAGATGACACATTCAATATGACGTTGTAGTCTGAATGTTTGGGTTATTTTTGTAACAATTGTTGTATGAATTTCAGTTTTGTATAAGAACTTTTAATAAATTAAAATGGTAAGGCAGTGCCAAGTGTGTAAAGTGACGAATATGATTCCTGGATTATCATTTCACAAGTAAGTACAAACGATGCTTATACCATTCTATCGCCAATAATAAACACAAACATGTTGGCGCAGCTTTCGATTGCCTTTATGGATGAAATGCTTTCTCTATCTATGCTGTCAGCTCATTGGTTAAATACTGGAAAATCTGGAGAAGGGAAAACTTCTGCGGCTAGCAGATTCCACTCTGGACACTCTGGGGATGACGGAACGAAGTGGTAAGTTTGGAGCGTCTTAAGTTGGACTGTAAAAGGATGTATTAAAGTGGCACTACGTGTTGCTCTGTTGGGAACTATCAGAAAAATTATACTTGCCAACTAATCGGAGCAGTAGCCGTGAAAATACCTATAAAAATGCAACATATCTCCTAGAGCCCGTCGGTGGGTAAGAAAAGGAAGCTTTTTTGTAAGCGTGGCATTATTATTAAGAAGAACAGATCTTTTTTGAATGAAATCAAGGATGATAAGAGTTGTAAGAAATGCCATTCCCCAGACATAAGAACAATATTCTAAAGATGGTCAGTATACAGATTAGACCGAGAGAAATACCTTCTGGCTCAAAGGAAAATCCAAGTTTTTTTGAACGAGCTGAGGCTATGGATGTAATGTGTTTGTGTCAATTAAGGTGATTATTAAAAGTAACGCCAAAATGATTAAATTCCTTTTTTTCGCAACACCGAACATGACTGTGTCTTGAAGCATTAAACTGGACAAGATTTTTGAAGTCCACATCGAGATTAGTTTAAGGTCTTGTGAAAGAGATATTTGCATTGACCCGCGCGTGTCTTCCAAATCAGCCTATAGGCTGGCTAAGAATTGAATATTAGAGCGGAGGATGGATTGTGAAATAGAGGTCGTTGATGTGAAGAAGAAACAAACTTGGTGCCCTGCGCCACCCCAGCATTAATTTAGGTAGAAGCTGGAAGGATGACGTTACGATATTATAAGTAACAAACAATAAACACAAAATTATAGTCACAATGCCTCGAAGACACAGTCATGTTCCCTGTCGCGGAAAAAGTCTGCAAATGCTCATCCCTTACATATGAGCGGCCAAGTTCTGCAGAACAAAGAGTCGTTTAATCTTGTCGGCGTTACTTTTGAGAATAACCTCAACTGGCACAAACACATTTTATCCATAGCCTCGGCAGCTTCAAAAAAGATTGGATTTCTCTTCCGAGCCAGAAAATATTTCTCTTCTTCCAATTTGTACACTCTGGATGTATCCCAAATCAGACCCTCTTTAGAATATTGTTCTAATGAGCATTCTGGACTCCATTCAAAGAAGAGCCGTTCGTCTTATTAATGATCCAACGCTCACAGAAAGGCTTCCTCTTCTTGCCCACCGTCGAGCTGTAGGGGATCTGTCGCTCTTCTATAGGTATTTTCACAGCCTTTGCTCAGAGGAGTTGGCCAGTATAATTCCTTCTCTGGCAGCTCCCAACAGAGCAACACGTAGTGCAACTTTTATGCATCCTTTTACAGTTCAGTTAGAGAGGCCCCGAACTTCCCGCTTTCTTCGTTCCTTTATTCCTAGAGTGTCAAGACTATGGAACCTGCTGCCCGCAGAAGTTTTTCCTTCTCCTCCCAATCTCCAAAAATTTAAGTCCCGCGTGAACAAACTCCCTCTCACCACACTGAAGACCCCGAGACCACGGTACGTTAATACTTAGGCATCAGCCTTCGTGGACTGTCCCAAGATAAAAAAAAAAACAATTTAATAAACTAAATAATCCAAAAAAATCTCTGCAACTACAAAATAAAAGCACACAAGGCAAAACAATCGAAATTGGTCTCAAACGCGCCGCGTCTTTCGCACACGAAAACAGGACTCCGGCTCTGTCGAAAGTATAATATGTTGCCTACCTACACACTAATTTATCAGTGTGCAGTAACAAAATTCCATGAAATTTTGTAATGTGATTTCATAGAATTTTGTTACTGCACGGCCCCTTAATGACAGTTATTTTCATAGTGGGCCGGACACTTTTTGATCGAATAGGCCATAGTATTGGGCTTCCATTCACCTTCAAACTTCCTTGGTTCTTACACAATCTGATAAATATTCTTCAACATTTATAATTAAAAACCAAAACTCGCTCAGAAAAGTTGTGGTAAAAAATTGTGTTTACCCCCGAATAGAAATGGGAAAGTTGTTTTCTCTGTTCCAGAGGCTTCGGCCTCTTGTGCGGGTGATCCTTGATCCACTCGAGATGTTTCTTCTTGTCGAAAAAACCCAAATTTATCGACGTCTTGGAACTGTCCTTTTCGATATGGAACTGTTCTACGGATTTTCCGTAGCAGAATTCGAATTTCCACCAACCTGTACCTGAAAATATAAATTTTACATGTACCGGGTGTTCCACTAAGAGAGGTAGTCGGCTATATCTCAGAAACTAGTAATCGTATAACTATCGGGAAAAATTTTTTTAGATAAAAGTGACCAAGAGAAATTGCTGGAAATTATTTTCAAGTCTGTGGGATGGCCGCTAGGGGGCGTAAGGGTAACAACAAAACATAAAAACATATATTTCTCAAAAAAATATCAAATAAAGTGTATCAATAAGTGGCACTATTTTATTCTTTAATGTTTTCTAAACAAAGGTTTAGGCTTCAGGTGTAATTTTTGTCAGTTCTAAATTAAAGTGGTGGGGGAAGGTTAAAGTTTAATTTAGAAAAGTGCTAATAACTCCGGTTTGCTTTAACCGAATTTAGTAAACTTGGTCTCGTTTAGAAGTGCTTTTTAAGCATTATTTTCAGGTGTATAAACTAATGCTACACTCATCTCACAAACGCCGCTAGAGGGCGTCAAGGTAAAAACTAACTTATTTTACGAAATTTTTTGAAAATTTTAAATACAATGATATATACCCTTTTACATATTTAGATTAAGAAAAAAAATCCCAACAAAACGGCAAAAACCGCAATTTAATATCTCTTTTCAAACCGAATATACACTCATCAAAATTGTCTAGGGAACAAGAATCAAATTTTCTTGTAACTTTTTGGGTAGATTATATACTTTGAATATTTCTCTGACTTGTCTGAAGCCTTTCTTGTTGAAGACTACCAAACAAAACAATAGAATTTATAAGAAAATTCAGCAAAAAAAAACGAGAAATGAAAATAAATCACTTTAAAAAGTATCACAAATTCATTCTTGTTCCTAGATACATTGATATATATATATATATATATATATATATATATATATATATATATATATATATATATATATATATATATATATATATATATATATATATATATATATATATATATATATATATATATATATATATAAATATACAGGGTGTTACAGAATGTTGTGAGGAAAAGTTAAGGGCAGATTCTACACCTAAAAATATGAAAAAAAGTTCATATAAACATGGGTCCGGAAATGCTTCGTTTTTATGATACGGGGTGTTTAAAGTTTTTCGTCCTTTATAGTTTATTTCATATTTCTCGAAAACCCGTGGGTATACTTCAACTTCAAACTTCAAAATGGCTTTATTGTCTTAAGTAAAAACATTACTCATAAACAAAGCTTACTTAAACTAAAAAAAAATACATTATAATAAATAGCGTAGTACGTGATGTCAAAAAAATACAGTTAAATAAAATAAAATAAAAAAAAAAAAGAAAAAAGGTGACCCCTTCCAAACCTTTCCTTCCTTTCTCCACGTATAGAATATTTACACTGCTAAAAAAATAAAAAGATCTAATAAAGCATCAAAAATTTCGAGAATAAGAAGAAGAGGAAAAGGGTCATGTCAAGAATTAAAATAGCACAAAACAGCAATAAAAAAACAACATAGGTTGGTCATAGAAAAAATGTGAAAAAAATGTAAGAAGCCTCACACAAAACTATCATTTAAAAATTCCGTCAGAGAATAATAGGCCTTAGACAATAGAAGACCTTTCACTTCTCTCCTAAATCGCTTTTCCGAGGATATTTTCCGAATGGGCGCCGGAAGGTGATTAAACATTTTTTTACCATTATACACAAATGAGTTTTTTACCAACGTTGAGGACGGAATGGGAAGAGCAGTCACCCGCACATTTCGAGTTGGGTAAAAAGATTCTGCAGAAATTTCAGCCATAAATTTTTTCCTAACCAAACACACCGTTTCCAATATGAAAATACATGGCAATGTTAAAATTTTCTTAGCTAAAAAAAGAGGTTTACAAGATTCGCGATGTTTAGCTCCACATATAAATCTAACAGCTCTTTTTTGCAAGACAAACACGCTATTAAACAAGAAATGAGCGCAAGAACCCCAAAAGCATATCCCATATCGGAGATGTGACTCAACGAGAGCATAGTAGACGTTTCGAGCCACATGACTATTTAATTCCTGGGAAACGACTTTAACAGCATAACACCCTCTAGATATTTTTTTATTAAGTTGTAAAATGTGCTGTTCAAATTTCAACTTATCATCGATGTATAGGCCCAGAAATTTATTTACCGCAGGATTACTTATTGGCTTGCTCTCTAGTTGCATTTATTAAGATGAGTTTTGACGATTTACAGCATGCACTGAAGCGGGGGAAAGCCATTTTCAGCATATGATCTAAAGTTAACATCGAATACATTCTTCCTGAACAATTAGTTCAAATAAAATTATAAATAAATCGGGGGACGGCTTAGCGTACTTTTATTTTTATTTCGAAAACGGTGGGTCAAAACGAAAAAGTCCAAGAGGTACTTTTAAAGCAGAATTAACTGGCTTTAAGAAACAATAAATAAAAATATAATTTTGAAAAACCCAATTGGCGTAGTTTTTTCGCTAAAAATAAGGACTTACCGGCACGAACGCCACTGATGTAAGTGCCTTAAAAAAAAAAAATTTGTACATGTAAATGTGACCTATAATTGAATTTGCGTGTACGAAAACTCATCTCATTATCTTTACGGGTTTTCGAGAAATGTGAAATAAACTATAAAAGACAAACAACTTTAAACACCCCGTATCATACAAACGAAGCATTTTCGGACCCATGTGTATATAAACTTTTTTCATATTTTTAGATGCAGAATCTTCCTCACAACATTCTGTAACACCCTGTATATCTATATCTATCTATATATATATATATATATATATATATATATATATATATATATATATATATATATATATATATATATATATATATATATATATATATATATATATATATATATATATATATATATATATATATATATATATATATATATATATATATATAATATATATATATATATATATATATATATATATATATATATATATATATATATATATATATATATATATATATATATATATAATAAATAATTGCACAATCAAAATGCAAATTTTGCCGAAAGGTGTTGCATGTTCAATAATCATATTAGGTGCACTTAGAACGGTTGCAAGTCAAATAGCATACAGGATAGGCCAAAAAATATAAAAATTGTACAGGAGTAAAGTACGTTATGTCTCAATACCAAAACATGGCCTCCTAAGAATTTTTTTGTATTTTTTGAAAAACCTCTAATTTTTTTTTTTTTTAATATTTACCTTAAACACTCTAATTTCGCATAATTTTGTTTAAATTCAAGCCTACTTGTAATATTAATAAAGATTTTTATTTTTTTAAGGAATCACAAACTTCATGTGTATTGCAACGTTAAACACAACTTTAAAATTTTACAAAAATTCTTTTTAAAAAGGTAAAACAAAAGTATTGATAAAATGCATATTAAAAAACGCTCTTTTAAACTGCAAAATTTTTATTTTATATATTTATTAAAAAACCTACTAAAATTATCGCGGATACCCATGAAAAAAAACAAATGAGGGTTAAAAGTAAACATTATGACAGTTTGGTGACAATAATTTTTCTTTCTTGAATAATTATTCTTCGCTTATTAAGTTTATATATATATATATATATATATATATATATATATATATATATATATATATATATATATATATATATATATATATATATATATATATATATATATATATATATATATATATATATATATATTAGGCAATTATAAATATATGTACAAAAGTTTTAAATTTTTTTAAATATTTTTGTCGGACTAATGATTTGCGGATATATTTTTGTCGGACAATATATTTTTTCTTTAAAAAATACTATTCTTTCGTGTGTTATTTTTGTCCGACATGTGGTAAACGATTGTTTATACCCGTCAAAATTCCAATTTCCAGCTGTCGAACTGAAAAAATTCGGCTTGAAATTTGTCGGACAACCATAGGATATTGTTTTATAAATCATTTACAACCAATTTTATTAAAAATTACCTATGCGGTGATCGGTTTTTAATACCCTGTCATTTGGTCATGTTTTGAGCGACAGACATGAAAAAGTCGGACAAATTTTTTTAAGTTTAAATTCACATTTTTAACAAAATTTTGAGTAACTTAAGCTAAACAAAAAAGTTGTGGTCGTGACTTTTCAGAACCTTGGGAAATCGCCATAATATAGGGCTTTTTCGAGCAGAAAAGCGGAGGAATTGAGAAAAGTCACAGAGGAAAAGTGTGGTAGACTCGTCGAAACGAAGTTCCTCACGAATTATAAAGTATGTGGTAATCAACTTGCCAGGGGGGGCCTTTACTGTGGACTATATCTTCCCTCAACCTTATTATCGGAAATACAACAAAAAGTCCCCAACCAAAATGATACAGAATTGATTAGAGTTTCTGCTGATGTTATCAAAATTGTACCAGCTAATCGCGGTAGTTTTAGAAACTTGAAAATAATTTTCTGCCATTTCTCTTGATCACTTTTACCAAAAATCTTTCTTCCCCAACGCTGTGCGATAAATAGTTTCCGAGATACAGCCGGCATCCTTTTTTATTTTTTACACCCGGCACTTAAGTACTAAAGATCATTTAGATAAATACACTTACCTCCGTATAAGCAATGTTTCCCTTGCAAAAACGACTTAACCGGACTTGTGTCGGCCACCTTATCGGTGACGAATTTCGGAGACTTCGGATCACCCGCGATCGCGTCCTCCGCCTTGAACTGGATAAGCTCTACCTGCAAATTCGTAACAGTAACAAATGACCAACATATCAAGGGATAAACTGGCCATTTAAACCTAAAAGATTTTTTTAATTTTGAAACAGTCCACAAGTACCGTGGATGTCTTAAACGAAGTAATATACTAAGTGACATAGACAATGCAACACCGAATATGATTGTTGTAATTTTGAGCATACTCTTACACTTTATACGTCTACTGATAAGTAGAAAGCAAGGAAGTTTAAAGGTATATGGAAGGCCAATGCTGTAGAACCAAATTGTCTGGGCGTGCAGGGCAGCGGGAATAGGGGAATCGGCCCCGCGGAGTTTGCGCAATGAATAGTAGGTCAGATCCGGACTTCCATAATTCTTTGTTACTATCTATAAAGTTGACATTATCAAATGTCAAATTCAAATTACCTAAACATTCACTGTTTTTTGCACAAAATTGTTGGTTATTAAACGATACTATTATAGAATATTTAAAATAATTATGCAATATTGGATTTTATATCATCTGATTAAATATGGAATGAATAGATGGCGTCACTTTACAGCCTCCTATTTAAATGGTCGATATTTTTGAGATTTTTGTATTTTTACGAAAAATCTTAGTAAAACAAATGAAAACGCGATTTTTTAAAATAAATTTCAAACATTGTATGATAGTTTCATGTACCAATCTTGTAATAAAAAAAAGCAAGATTGTGTAAATGAGTTTAATCTAATTGTCGTATTTAAGGATTGATATCTGGAAAATATAATGTCGAAAAAAAAAGTTACTTTATATTTGTAACCAGCTCCTCTGTAGGTAAAAAATCATCGAAATCGGCAAGGGGCAAGAAAAATAAAAACTTTCCATAATTTGAACTGGTTATTTGTGTTTTAGGGTCATACAATATTTTATAAATTTATAATTTGTATACATGTACAATAAAATAGGGTCACCTCGTGCAGGTAACATAAACAAATTTAACAAGAAGTATAGAATTTTTTACATCCGAGATTGAAAAACCAAAATGATTTCTTTTTAAACAAATACAGAAAAAGCAAAAAGGAACTTTAACATAAAATTGTACTTTCTTTCATTTAATTAGAGGGACCTGTATATATTAAAATTTGCCTGGTCTGTCCAGTAATTGATAATTTTGATCCTTTAAAAGAATTTACTAAATTATTAAATAAAATAAAAGTACCTAAATGTAAACCTTATTTCTTTTTAATAATCCACAGAAATACACAAACATTGTGAAAATCATCTAAAAGATAGTTAAGATTGCCTTACTTTTTTCACTGCTATTTCCTATAAAATTTTCATTATTCTATTATTGATAATTATTTATATAATTATTATTTTTTCGGTTACCTAACGTTACGTCTTATAAGAAGCACCTAATTTAAATATAAGAAATACTTACCTAAAGTAAAAAAGACCGAGTATGTTACCCTTGGATTTGCAAGACAAAACCATACAACCTCTAGTCATTTTGTTACGATATTATAAGTAACAAACAATAAACACAAAATTATAGTCACAATTTAATAAACACTAATCACTAAAATAAGAAGGTTTTTATTAATCCAAAAAACTTCTGCAACCACAAAATATAGGTACTCACACAAAGCAAAACAATCGGCGCAAAGGGCACAAACCACAACAAAAATGACGAATGATGAGACGACGACGGTTGACGGTACAGCGCGGATATAGTTTCATACGCGCCGCGCGCTAGTGATGAGCAAAGCAAGACCAAGACCAAGACTGGGCTAGTCTTGGTCTTGGTCTTGCAAGCCTGGTCTTGGTCTTGCAAGCCAAAGGAAGGTCTTGATCTTGCACCACCCGGTCTTGGTCTTGGTCTTGCTGCAAGAGTCTTGCTGGTCTTGCTTTTTTTTGAAAGTAATAATTTTAACTAAGTAATATTGAATAAAATATATTTTTTTAATACTTAAAAATAAATAAAGATAGAAACTATATTTTCTGCATCAAAATTATAAAATACGCAAATTTTAACCTTACACATACGTTTGAATTATTTGATTAAAAAACATTTTAAATGTATTTATGCTCCATTTTTAGTTGAATTGAGACACAACCTGTTTTTATACATTATTGGCACATAGAAACATTTTAGTGATAAGAATTATTAAAATTTTCTTTGACGAGGCATATAAAATTAAAAGAAATACAAATCTATGTACGGTGTGAGCAGAAAAAAACAACTTTTAATTTCAACCAGATGTGAAATTTTCGTGAAAATGATTCTAATATGTAAACATTTGTTTCTGATTCAAAACTAAGTTATTCAGAAATCTTTTCAGTTCATATGAACTTTTTATTTTTAAATTAGTCAAACATTTGCCGTGCAAACTTTGTACAAATACTTTATAAACATTCTGCATATACAAGGTGGCTCAATACTGTGACAAAGCTTGATATCTTCAAAACCCGTTCATTATAATGAAAAACTAAATATTAAAAAATTATAGAAAAAAAGGGCGTAAAATATGTTTTTTTTTTCTATTCCAGAATTTTCTGAAGAATCCACTCCCTTATTTTTAGCTTTTAACCTAAAATATAAAATTTATAACAAACGATCCATTTAAAGAAAATCACCGCCCTGTATATTATGCTGTAAAATTGTTACACTGTCATATAGAAACAATGTCAATGTAGATAGTTTTTAAATATAAATTTTGGTTTTGATAAAAATGACGTCATTATTATTATTTTTAGCATTGTTTTGCCTTTTACGTCAAAACCGGAAGTAATATTTAAAATCCATTTGTATAAAAATAATTTTTATTAATTACTCTTTTTTACATTTATATCTTAGTTTTTAGAAGCAATCTAATGGTGCCACTTCTTACAGTGTGGAACAAAAATAATGTTTTTCTGGATTTTGAAAATTTTTGATGCACCCTGTAAATGGCTAAAAAAACATAAGAAATATAAAAGTTATTTTCAGCTTCTATAACTTTTGTACCCCTAGCTTTTCTCTGTCGTAAACGGTTTCGGAGATATCGTGCTTTGTCGGACCATTAAGTCACAATCCTATTATTTTTGAAACATGTTATTGTCGTTAAAGAACTGTATAAAATAACAAAGTGAACCATTTAATTATTATTTTATTAATAAAACCTGTTACTCATTAAATAATCGCCTTTTTTGGCAGTCCTCGCCAAATTTTTTGTCATTTCTTTATAAAATACCTTGTATATTGAATATAAAAATTGAAAATTATAATATTTTAAAAAATTTGCAAAAGTGCAAGAGTCTTGCAGGTCGGTCTTGGTCTTGCGTAGTCTTGCACTCCTTGGTCTTGGTCTTGGTCTTGCATACCCCGGTCTTGGTCTTGGTCTTGCAAGCGAAAAGGGGTTTTTTCGGTTCGGTCTTGGTCTTGCGCAAGACCAAGACCGCCGGCCAAGACCGGTCCCCCATCACTACTATTTGAATTTTTTTGCTCGGAATTTTCAATATAATCCTCGGCCCAAGTTGAGAAGCGCCAACCTCCATGGCGCTTTACAGTCAATAAATGTTCTCATTAACTCACTGACCAAATTCTAAAACTTTTTTGCCTCCTAATGATTGTGGCTGGATTTTATATTTTTGGCCTGCTGAATCCAGATCTGGCTTCAGTTTTTCGATATCAGCCTTCAATAATGGGGGAGAGACACATGTTTTGATATTAAGCAAAATTCAATAAAAACTCATTTTTAATACTGATTTATTAATTTAAAAAAAAAAAGGTATGATACATTTTAGTAACAGTTAATTTATGTTCAGTATAAACATTTTCGGTTATTTTATTTTAATATTCATTTCCTTGAACTCTTCCTTTTATAAGAAAGACTGGGTGTGTCTCGATTAGGGTCCAGCGTCGGCTAACATATTCGGGCCCCCTTTCCAGTATATTTTTCTCTATCGATGCGATGTCTTGGTGAAATCGTTCCCCATGCTCGTTCGAAAAGCTCCTAGATTTTCAGGAAAAAAATCCAAATGGGAATGGAGAAAGTGAAGTTTTAGGGACATGTTTCATTTTAAAATATGATAGGCCGTGAGCAGTTCTTCCACGAGTTCGATAATTTTCGACTTGGGGTTTCCAAGAAAATTTTTGCAAACATTTTAAAAGCATTCCATGCCCGTCTTTCATGGTCACTTAAATGTCCGTGAAGTTGGCATCTTTAAAGAGTTGCCTAATTTGGGGGCCCAAAAAAAATTTCCCTTTTTTAATTTTGGCTTCCCTTATACGTGGAAATTTCTCTTTTTAAAAAGTTGAAAGCATTTCCGTTTTTATCCAGTGCTTTTTCAAAATTTTTGATCAATCCTAACTTTATGTGAAGTGGAGGTAAAAATATTTTTTTTTTCTGAACTAACGGTTCTCGGGTCAAATTTTTAAATCCAACTTCTATTTTTTTATGGAGGGCCCAAAACCCTTTTTTTTATAATGTTTGTCTCTTTCACGGCTGT